>JAFEMH010001068.1:0-225000 GCA_022495995.1 Adenophora triphylla var. japonica
CCTCCTCATTTTTCACACCCTCCTGCACTCTCTCTCTTTCCTCCCTAAGCCTTCCTCGCTCCCCTTCTAAGACCTTTCGGAGGCATTCCCGCCCCTTCGGATCCTTCCTTCCCGAGGCCTTCCTCCGAGCTCCCCTCGAGGTGCTCCGAAGCCTCTCCGAGCGCTCCCGCAGACGCTCCCGCTGCCGCCCGCAGGCACTCTCGAGGTACCTTCCGAGGCTCCCTCGTGGTACTCCGAGGCCTCAGCTCGGTCTTTCCCACCTGTGTCCCTGCGCTCTTTCCGAGTCAAACCTGGCGATCCCAAACCTTGCCGAACCTCTCGCCCGAATCGAACCAACGATTATTCCAACGCACGCCGAATCCCTCTCGCTCTGATCGATCCTGGGACGATCCCCACGCACGCCGAACTCTTCTTCCTGCCCAAACGCAGTTTCACGTCTTTCAATTTTCTCAGTTCGCCGAAACTCCGTCCCCATGACCACCTGCATCCTGCCGAAGCAATCCGAACGCTACTCCGACCTCAAACACTATTCCCCGCTAAGAAGATGACACGAACCAACATTGGTAAGGCTTCCTTCCTATTCTATTTCAATACATTTCAATACAATGTAGACATCCGATACAAGATGCATTTTTAAAAGCACACACACATCACACAACTTTTTAAAGGATATTAGTGGGTATCCGAAAGACTCGTTTTTACGAGGCGACTCTGGTGAGCTCTAATATTCTAATATTCTCTTCCCGAGGAGTCATCTCGACCTCCGAACTCAAAATCTCATCACACAAAAATGCTTTAAAATTTATCTTTAAACCGATGCCCTTTTTCAATGTTTTCGCTTAATAAAACGGCGTGGCGACTCTTACAAAATGCGAAAGCAAAACGGCGAGACACCTCCAACACGCAACGCTAAACGGAATAAGCGATGCCGGGCGCGATTGACAGGCCGCCTTCTCGGATCCGGCGACTTCCCGAACAGGCCGACGAATGCGAGATGCCGGTCGCGCGCGAGCCTGATCCTGTAATTTCTGGCGACTCATTGGGACATTTTTGTTTTAAAAACTTTTAAACAAAACAAAAGATTTTTAAAACGATGATGAGGGTCAAACTTTCATTTTACCCCTTCCTTTAATCGTTGTGTGTGTGTGCACGTGCTTCGTTTTTATTTTACAAAAAAAAAATAAAAATACAAAAAAAATGCATCAATATACATCTCGCGCATACATTTAAAATTCTTCAAAAACTTCTATTTTACTCGTAAAAAGAATTTTAGAAACCGCACACTACGCGCACCGCCGCCCTCGGTTACACCGCACTCTACTCACATCGCCGCCTCTGCTACACCGCACACTATGCGCGCACGTCGCTCTCGGATACACCGCACACTACAACCCTTAACCCGAGCTGGTCTCGGGCCAGTCCGTTCTGGTCTTCCTAGGCCTCTCTGGGCGCGCACGGGATCATTCCAAACATCCCATCCTAGCCAAGCGTCAACCCCGCACGTTTCGAGTCTTCGAGTCACACTCGGGCCCGCATTACTCGGCTGGTTTTTACTGCCCCGTGTCATACGCCTGATACATATACCATGCCGGCCATTTTTCGAGTCAAGGCTCTAACTCAAGATCCTCGCGCTAAAGCTAAAGCGATGAAAGGTCATGCTAAAATCTTGACCCGATCTTGATTTCCCGGGTTACACCTGTGACGATGTTCCGTCCCGATATACATCCACGCTCGCATGACACCATGTCATCACGCTTGATACGTCGCCCATGACGATATGACCCACCCAACGCCTAACGTCACGGCATCCCTTGCGCAAGCAAGGTAAAGAGAGGTCATGCCGAACTCTTGACCTCGATCTTGACTCATGGCCGGCTCGGTTCACTATTCACATGGCTAACGCATCAAAACGAACATGACAGCTCCTTGCCCTTAGGTTCGATTTTTCTTTAGGCCGGTGGAAACCGCTGCACTATAGGACCTCGCCCGGGCTGCCCACCCCGGGATGTCGAAATACAGGTGCAAACGAGGGGCTTATAGCCGCACGTATGGTCTCCATCGACCCAGGATCTAGCATAGTTGCGAAAAGAAGAGCAATCTTTTCCAACCTACCTAGGATTCTGAGAAAATACTGTTTTAAGTAAATTAAAACAACAAAAAAATCGAAAATAAAAGAAACGGAAACCGCATGCCACGTGAGCTTTCCCCTTCTATCCCGTTAGGCCATTCCCGTGTCTAAACCTTGCCCGTCACCCTCCAAATAACCGAGAGCGTGGTTGAGAATCCCCGGAAGCCGCCTTTTCGCATTGAGGTCACAAGGTCCGATAGCCCTTCCAGCTTCAACGGTCCGCACCGTCCAATACTCCCCATGACGGATCAATGTATAACAATGAGGGAAACTAACCCCGCCACTAAGGGAATTCTCCTGACAATGGAGGAGGTGCCGCGAGCCTTCGAAGCCATCAAGAAGCGCCAAGAAGAACAAAGAAGCCTCGGATCGTCGACACCTTGCGTCTTCGAGGAACAGCCAGCTTCCCAACCCGATGGAACCTTTGTTCTCATAGAAGACGAAGACATACCGGCTCCCGGTTTCTCAAAGCTATCAGGGTCCCGCTCCGCCAAGCTACGAGATCCCAGCACGCAAAGCAGCTCTCGCTCAAAGCTCCTCCGCACGGGCCAAGCAGCCCGACATGCCCGCTCGATCGGGCTTCCGGCCCGCACATCAAGCTTCATTACTAACAAAGACACATACGTGCTCAAGCTCCGCTGTATCCTGCATCTCGGTATCCCCAGATTCAATCCTTTGCCTCTATACGAGCCTCGCAATCACAATCGAAGTCCCCATTCTTACTGTGGACAGCATCCCGAGCGGATATCCCGACATCTCAAGTTTGCCACCTCGCTAGCTCGCCAATTGGGGCTAACGAATCGTTTCCCCAGCCTCCCAAACACAGCCCTTAGCGGACCTCGGCAATCACGCCTCAACTTCAACACCCTGCAGGCTGGGTTGGTATACACTCAACTACCTCCCCAAGACTCCCGAATGGCGATCCCATCGCCCAATCCACCTCCATCTTCGATTTCCGTCCCCGAAAACGGTAACCCACCTCGCATACCGACCCTCACATGGCTTGGTTGATCGAACAGATGAAAGACATGCAAGGCAAGCTAGCTAGTTCTCAAGGACTCCTCCCGCCTACCGATCCGAACAAAGTGGTCCCTCTCCCTCCAAAGTTCAGATGCCGGAAATGGAAAAGTTTGACGGAACAGAATGCCCAAAAACCCACATCGACACCTACGTCCCGGGTATAAGAGCCAAAGGGCAACCCTCAACAGATGGCGGACCACTTCCAAGATTCTCTCAAATCCACGCCGCTAAGATGGTTCCTCAATGTAAAGGCGTAAAACCGCTCCACGTGGGACCAAATCGCCGAGATCTTCCTAGAGAAGTACCGCGCCAATCTTGAGTGGGAGACAAACCGCCACGATCTCGCAAGCCACCGAAAGCAAAAGGATGATGAACCCGTTGGCGAGTTCTACAAAAGATGGAATTGGAAGCTTAGCGAGATAATGGATCCGCTTTCCAAAGAAGAGCAAATGGATATCTTCCATTCCCGCCTCAAACCATCTCTCGAGGGCCTTGATTAGCCACCACTTCTATCCCGACCTTCGTGCCATGGTCAATGCCGGACCAAGTTCGAAAAGACGCCGAGCCTACAAAAGACACCACCACTCTTGCTCCTTCCCACCGCTACCAGCACTCGTCAAATTCGACGCCTGCTCCAAACATAGGAAAGGAGGCCGCCGGAGCAGCCCACTACATCCGTAACGGAGTCCAAGGAAGCCGCGATCAAGCGCCCGAGAAATAACAATCCTCCCCTGACGCAGCGTTCTCAAAGACTTCGACAACCTTGGAATGCCTCTAAGCCAAGTGTTTGAGGCGTTGATGAAGCGTAACATGCTCAAGCCCCTCGAGAATTATCACCGAGGAATCCTAACCTAAGCGTGGATATGAGCAAGCATTGCGCTTTTCACAACTACCCGGGCCACACCACCGACAATTGCGTCATACTAAAACAAGCGATCCAAAGGCCGATTGAAGAAGGAAAGTTGGAATGCCCACGCGGTCCCAAAGACAATGGAAATCAATTCCCCAACAACAATTGGGGAAAGCATCGTGAGAAGCCTTTCGACCTTCTCAAGCGCGTCAAAAATGCCATTGAGGAACCGGGGTTACCTTCTCATGACCCACAAACCAAAGAAAGAAGAAATCGTCCGGAAGCTTGATCTAACCCCGCCTCCTAGAGTCTAGCTTCTAAAATAAAAGACCCCGAGTCCGTCGTGTTTAAAGTTTAAGTCTCGAGTCGTCTCGACGGCCTTATGCCCGAAGATTATGTGTTTGTAACAAAAATTGCGCTTCTTTATGCTTCGAATAAAAGTTCGACCTTTCGAGTATCCTCATTGCCACTTTAACAAATGATAAATTAACTAACCAAAACAAGCTTAATAATGATTCACTTGATAAAGACGCAGACACATTAATGAACAATGCATTAAACAAATCTTTAAGCATGTTGTCAAACGAGAGAAAAATCGGGCCCAAGCCGCCGAGAATGTTCTAACCAAAATGAATTTGGGAACCGCCGAAGAGTCCAAAGAGACGCAAATCAAAGAATCATACACCCACCTCGTAGGTTCTAGTACTGTTCTCATTCAATCAGTCCTCCTGACATTGTAATTAAGTCTTCAATTTTCCATACGAAAGTTTTCTTTCTTTTCTTGCTAGACTTGAGACATTATTTTGCACCCCACATTACATTTAATGAAATGGTTTTGTTCTATGTGATCACTTGCATTGCTCAACAAGTAATTCCACAAATGATTAATGCTTTGATTAATTGGTGTGAGAAAGTCAATCAAGTAGCTCCCCATACACCTTACCATACCCCACACAAAGGCCTCCATCAAGCCATACACTTTCCAAAACATGTCCCCACCATAACCTTGACCAAGTCAACGACGGCAGAACATCAAAGGACAACAAAAGGTCACTCAAAGATCAAAAGATTGACCCCACTGTCGACAACAATTTAGGGGCTTGCCTTCGCCTCGCGCGCGCATCAAGAAAGTTCAAGCAGGGCTTGCCTTCGCCCTCAAGCCGCACAAAAAAAAAAAAAAAAAAAAAAGAAGCTCAAGCGTAAGCTACACAAAAAAAAAAAAAAAGCTCAAGCGTAAGCTTCACAAAAATAAATGAGGTCAAGGACCCAGAGCCAACGATCAAGAAGCAATGGATTCATTAAAACCGCCGTCAAATACGACTTGTCAAGGAATCACCTCAAGGCCTCGTGCCTCATCATTCAACCTTCCGAGCCTTTTCGCCAAAGGCCGCGCAAATATTCATGCCCCGGCCCCAAAGCCAAACACGGCTCAAACCCGAACTACGCCGACCCGAGCTCCTTGTCTTAAGGGGAACGTAGGCATCCGTAAATGGTCCGATCATAAACACATACAAATCCACAAACCCGATCTCATCAATGACCTCTCCTATACACAAACCTTCTTTCACACTGCATCAACTCGATCCTTGATACCGGTTGACTTTCTCCTCGTGATTAATCAAAGCATATCAGTTTAATTGTTGAATAACCCGAACATCAACAAAGGGTTTTAAGCAAACAAGTGATCATTGTGAACAAATCAAGTTTTCGCATGTCTCGACAAGTCTTCTTTTTCTACAAAATAGGACAATAGAGCTAAACATCGATTTTCCGTCAAGAAGGGCTTCCATACACTTTTACAAGCTTTTCAAGCACTCATACTCTCTCAAAAGAGTCAAACCCAAAAGCATTTCTTTTGTGCCTACATCAAATAAGGCATTCACACAAAAGGGGACCCGTTCCCACCTTTTCAAAAATAAATACGCCCCTTGCAAGTGTACATTACGAGTCATTTCTTCCACAAAAGAGGGTCGAACTACGCACTCGAGCCTCTCACCCGAGGGGAACGTAGGCGCCTTTCATTGGTTCGGTCTAAGGAATACACAAAATTCCAAAAATTGATGCCACCAAGGCTCAGAAAGAAGCAAGCAAGAGATTTTGCGTCTCGACAAAGCTTTAAAAGTAAATCACAAATCATCACGCTTAAAACACTTCTTGATGAGTTCAAGCACGGTCTACTCTCAAACTCACAACATGCTAAAAGACGACTTAAAACATTTAACAATCAATGTGTCCGCGATGCCGATGAATGGATACTCGGCTGTTTCGTAAGGTCATTCCATGCTACTCGCGTTTGGCCCTTCATCACTCTTTCCTTTCCTCCCTCGTCCCCAACGAGTCTTTTTTCATTCCCCATGAAAGGAAGTTCTCGTCTCCCTCATTCCGAGATCGAGTCCTCCTTGTCGTGTCAAACGAACCGCCGCTCTCGAGCATCGTTTCACCCGTGCCTCGGCTCGGATCTCCTCCCTACGAGTCCGCAAAGGGGACCTCTCCCCGCCGCCCGTCAACTCGAGTCCCGTAGTCAAACAAAGCGTCTCCCATGACATCCCGAGGGTTAGACCAAGCTTCGCACTCCTAAGGCTATAGCGGAGACGACAATCTTGCCCCGTAATTGCTTCACGCCCGCTCCCCAAAACCACTTGGGTGCCCGATATGCTACTCATACCAATCCAGGTACTCGATGGTCAAGACAACATTCTCCCGCATCTAAGGAGCACCACAGAGGGAAAGCGGAATACTTCCATACCCTCGAAAATACATAAAAGCATCGGATCCGTCATGCGTAAAGAAGCTACCTCCACGTTGGCAATGTCATCCTGCCTCAAAGAAAGGCTCCCGCCTCATCCCGAATCGACGGAAACAAGCAACGGAATACGTAAAGAGGACCCAGAGGCAAACACGGAACTCTGACGAACATAGGAACCTTCCCGACAGCCCTCCTAGTTTCAATCCCCCAAAGGGAAACCCACCAACGAATCCCGATGCGTACTCAAGATGTGCCATCCATCTCTCCCAAGCAGCATCGATCCACGCCCAAGACAAAAGGTCACCGAGCAAACGTCCACGGACTAAGAGACGCCTGAGACTCGTGCATGGTTTGAAGCCTCTCTCGCAACCATAATGCAAGCAAAGCAGGGGCTTCCCCGCATGAATCGGTCCCTCATCACCGATGATCTACACCGTGGAAGGTTTCCCCGGAACCAAAGGAACGATATCTCGCCTCGCCCGACAATGGCCTCGCCATATCAAAACAGCACCGTCACATATCCCGAGGTAGCCAACCCCGAAAAGAGTGGCTATCAAGCACAAAGCGAACGCGTCCCAGAGACATCACTCCCGCCACCGCTCATGAAACCGCCAAAGCCGCACTCCCAACCGCTCGTAAAACTTGCCAAAGTGCCTACTCCATTAACCACAAATGCATTCCCACTCATGCGACATGCACAAAATAATAATAAGCTAGCAACAATTCCTAGGTTAATCCCGGAATCACAAATACGTCATTACATCTTAAATAAAATACTTTGGTGTGCAAATACAAGTGTTTTATTACAGTACAAAATGTCTCCGTTGCTCTACAAAAAAAAAACAATGGAAAGAGGAAAAGCAAAAGAGCCCTAATCCGATTCATCATCATCCTCCTCCACAAACGAGAAATTCGACATCTCGGCGCCTCCGCCAGCCACATCATCGTCCTCGGTGAACCCAAGACCTTCCTCAACCTGGATAATCCAAGAAGTCCACAGAATAAGAACGAAGAAGGAAAAAGAAGATGAGCCATCCCTCCTCTCCTTGTCCCAAGACTCGAGGCGTCCCACGCCCTCGCCAAGTTCGACAGAGGTGCTACCTCGCCCTCGCCAAGTTCGTACAGAGGCTCCATCTCGCCCTCACCGCAAGTTCGACAGCAGGCGCTACCTCGCCCTCGCCAAGTTCGACAAAGGCTCCATCTCGCCCTCACCGCAAGTTCGCACAGAGGCGCCATCTCGCCCTCACCGCATGAAGTTCGTGGACATGCAGGCGCTACCTCGCCACTCACCAAGTTCGGTAGGCTGCAGGCTCCATCTCGCCCTCACCGCAAGTTCGTACAGAGGCGCTACCTCGCCTCACCAAGTTCGGATAGAGGCTCCATCTCGCCCTCCCCGCAAGTTCGAAGAGGCGCTACCTCGCCCTCACCAAGTTCGTACAGAGGTTCCACCTCGCCCTCACCGCAAGTTCGCACACAGGCGCTACCTCGCCTCACCAAGTTCGTGCATGCAGGCTCCATCTCGCCCTCACCGCAAGTTCCGTACAGAGGCGCTACCTCGCCCTCACCAAGTTCAGCAGAGGTTCCACCTCGCCCTCACCGCAAGTTCGAACAAAGGCTCCGTCGCGTCCTCATCCTTTCACCGACTTCGCCAAAAACGCCAGCCGCATCCGCAAAGATTTCAGCAACTTCGGCCGTGGCGCCACACGTCCTCAACATTTCAACAACTCGATCGTAGGCGCCCCACGCCCTCTAACACTTCAAAGAATTCACCAAAGACGCCACCATGTCCTCTTCATCTCGGCCGAGGTGCCCCACATCCTCAACAATTCAACTTCCTCCTCACAAAGGTGCCTCCTCCCCGCAGTAAACACAAAGAAAGGTATGTCAATAAACTTCAAACGCAAGACATAGCCGTAATAAATGCTACATAAAAGAAGAATCCCAAAGACGGCATGATGCCTTTCCAAAATTCCCACAAACAAAGTTCCATATAGGATCCACAAAATGCCCATCAAACTCAACTTAGGTCCAGACGCCTTAGAATAGTCTCAACTTAGGTCATATTCCCCTAACTAGGTCCCAACTTAGGGTCATATTCCCGAACTAGGTCCCAACTTAGGGTCATACTCTTGAACTAAGTCTCCCTTAGGTCATACTCCCGAACAAGGTCCCAACTTAGGTCATATTCCGAACTAGGTCCCAACTTAGGTCATACTCCCGAACTAGGTCCCAACTTAGGTCATACTCCCGAACTAGGTCCCAACTTAGGTCATATTCCGAACTAGGTCCCAACTTAGGGTCATATTTCCGAACTAGGTCCCAACTTAGGTCATACTCCTGAACTAGGTCCCAACTTAGGTCATACTCCTGAACTAGGTCCCAACTTAGGTCATATTCCTGAACTAGGTCCCAACTTAGGGTCATATTCCTGAACTAGGTCACAACTTAGGTTCATACTCCCGAACTAAGCTTCAACTCAGGACATCACCACGTCCACTCACCACAAACCTCACTACTTCACCACAGGCAGCCCGGAAGGCTTTAAACCACTCGGTCCGGAAGACCGTATAAACCTCCCCCATCACTATCTCCAGCCCGGAAGGCTTTAAACCACTCGGTCCGGAAGACCGTATAAACCTCCCCCATCACTATCTCCACTCGGAAGGCTTTAAACCACTACCCGGAGACCGTATAAATCGCCCAAACTACTATCCCCACCTAAGGCTCTAAACCACTCGGTCCGGAAGACCGTATAAATCTCCCAAATCACTATCGCCGGCCCTAAGGCCTTAAACCACCCGATTAGGAAAATCGTAAAATTTCCATCCCGTGATACCACCACGTCCTCACAATTGACCTCGGCGGTCACCACATATCAGGACATCACCCCGTCCTTATCACTGACCTCGGCGGTCACACAACACTTTAGGGCACCACCACGCTCACATACACTCACAATTTCACGACCTCCGAACTACGACTGTGCTTGATTCCCGCCTGTGGATACGTAGGAATCCTATCACAGTGGTCCGGCCATCGACCTATACGGTCACTCAGACACCACCACGTCCTTATCACCGACCTCGGCGGTCACACAACACTTCAGGGCACCACCACGCCCGCACTCACAAACACTCACCCCACACACGAACTACGATCGGGCTTGATTCCCCGCTAGGGATACGTAGGAATCCTATCACATAGGTCCACCTAACTCGACCTAAACGGTCACATAACAGACACCGCCATGTCTCACGCACCGACCTACACGGTCACTTCCTCTCCCAAAGACGCGATCCAGATCAGACCCTTATCTTATCGACGACCCCACTTCTTTCATAAGTGACGTCGCCGAGGGGCTTCGTAAGTACCCCAACTGATCGCTCTCCATCCCAAAGATACGACAAAACCAGAGGCAAACTTCCTGGAGGTCATAACTCCTTCATACGAACTCCGATTGAGACGTGCCATATATGGTTGGAAAGCTCTCGACGAGAGCTAGCTTGCCATCACATTCACAAGAGCATGGAAAGTCCGTACGGACCTCTTTGCATGCCAAAAGGTCCGTACGGACCTCTTTGCACTGCATAATCATTACGAAAATCCCTTAAAGTCCACGAGATTCCCTCAAATCCCGGAAATCCATCATTACCTAAGAGGTCCGTACGGACCTCTTTGCAGATTTTCCACTACTATAAATAGAGGGCTTCCCCTCCTCATTTTTTCACACCTCCCACTTCTCTCTTCCTCCCTAAGCCTTCGGCTCCCCTTCTAAGACCTTTCGAGGCATTCCCGCCCCTTCGGATCCTTCCGAGGCCTTCCGAGCCCCCTCGAGGTGCTCCGAAGCCTCTCCGAGCGCTCCCGAGACGCTCCCGCGCTGCCCGAGGCACTCTCGAGGTACTCCGAGGCCCCTCGTGGTACTCCGAGGCCTCGCTCGGTCTTTCCCACGGTGTCCCGCTCTTTCCGAGTCAAACCGGCGATCCCAAACCTTGCCGAACCTCCGCCCGAATCCAACCAACGATTCCAACGCACGCCGAACCTCTCGCCCGACCGATCCCGACGATCCCCACGCACGCCGAACCTTCGCCCAAACGCAGCCTTGCGTTCAACTCACGCCGAAACTCTGTCCGCGGACCACCGCATCCCCGAAGCAATCCGAACGCTACTCCGACCTCAAACACTATTCCCTGCGGAAGACAGACACGAACCAACATTGGTAAGGCTTCCTTCCTATTCTATTTCAATACATTTCAATACAATGTAGACATCCGATACAAACATGCATTTTTAAAAGCACACACACATCACACAACTTTTTAAAGGATATTAGGGGTATCCGAAAGACTCGTTTACGAGGCTACTCGGGTGAGCTCTAATATTCTAATATTCTCTTCCCGGGAGTCATCTCGACCTCCGAACTCAAAATCTCATCACACAAAAACAGCTTTAAAATTTATCTTTAAACCGATGCCCTTTTTCAATGTTTTGGGCTTAATAAAAACGGCGTGGCGACTCTACAAATGCGAAAGCAAAACGGCGAGACACCTCCAACACGCAACGCTAAAACGGAATAAGCCGAGATCTTAGGGCGCGATTGTGCTGCCTCTCGGATCCGGGCGACTTCCCGAACAGCGACGAATGCGAGATGCCGGGGCTCCGCGCGCGAGCCGGATCCGGGTAATTTCAAGTATAGCCCTATATCTGCACAAGAAAACAGAATGGATTCAGTACAAAATACAGACAAAGTATACAGATAAAGGACAGAAACAGAATCAAGAGCATACCTCCCAAGCATAAGAATACCCCGACAATGTATCCCTGGTGTGCCTACACGCCTCGTCCATGGCGTGATAGCGGTAGAAGCCGGCCCACGCCGAGCCCCAATCATATGTACTCACCTCATCTAAATTCACCAACAGGCCCAAAAGAGAAAGACGAGCCCTAGAGGAGTGGTTCGCAAAAATGGTCTCGGAAAGAATGTACCAAAGGGCGCCCCGCACCAACCGATCAGTAACCGCATTCGGCTTAAGAGCATAATCCTCAATCTGACGCCGGAGGGGTGTTAGCTCAGCAGCAAATCCCTTAACCTTGTTAGGGACGAAACCGATCAACTGTCTCCACACAGCTGGACTCGCAGGCTTATAACCCGCAGTCTTCGGCAGGGGCTCGCCGGTGAACTCCAGCCCCGTGATAGCAAGGAAGTCCGTCAGAGTCATGGTTGCTTCCCCGAAGTGCAAATGAACGGTGTGGGTAGTATCCCACCACCTCTCCCTGATCGCCTGAAGAACTTGGAGAGTCCGTCTCATCCCCTGAAGGTTATCAACAAAAGTTAGAAGCCCCGTTTGGGCCACCCTATCTCGAACACCATCAAGATCCTTGATCTTGTCCCACACAGCTCTAGCCAGTTTTGGACTACCACGGCAATTCTTCGTCGGCCTATACGACTGCAAAACAGTGGAAAAGCAAAAGGGGCAATATCAGAAATCATTACATGGCAAAAACTCAATGAAATAAAAGAAAAATTTCATTGAGACATTTCATCGAACACTTGGCGTGCGTACAAGAAAAGCTTGCCCAAGGATGCCATTGATGACCCGAATCAACCCCTCCTACAATCCATGATATGTAGGAGACTCATACGCACTCAACGCAACAACAATCACTCAACAAATCCAACAAAAAACAAAGCATGCAAGAAAGAACCTAGTTCTAAGACAAAAGCAAAGAAAAATGGCCATTGATGAAATTGGGATTCAAGAAACATGGGTTCCAATGCAATGCAATATAAGAGACAAGAATTGAGAGAGAAGCTCTTACCAAACCTTCCCGAACGGCGGTGGAGATATGCGCGTCCCTATCGAATGTAAGGTCGTCGCGGGGATAATCCTTCCCGAGCAAATAACTTCCCAAAATCGGATTCTTTCGCTCTTGAGCCATTGATTGTGGAAAGATAAAGGATTGAGAGATGTTTAGAGGGAGGAATCAACAAGCAATCCACGAAAATTTGCAGAGAAAACGACCTTGGCTCGAGCTAGGGAGGGAATTTGAAAAGGATGTTTTCAAATTAAAAGAGGAGCTGCTGTTTTATATTGCCCCGACAGTACAAGTCTCGCACGGTATACCTTATCTCGCGCGAGATATACCTTCGGGAAATTGACAAAATTGTCCTCGACAATAAGCGTCTACGCAACGTCAAAATTCAAGATTATGACACATTTACCCTTGGAAATGATACACTAGAAAGGAAACGTGGAAAAATTGGCTCCACAAGTCACGGAACGAGCCGAACGTGACACCCGCACAATCGCCCGATACGGCACCAGTCGCCCGAAAACCAACTGATCCAAAAATCAACTCAGTCCACATGATTCAGAGCCCAGAAAGGTGAATCATCAACATAAAAGCCCGGTCCAACGCCTAGACCGGTGGATCGTCAACAGAAAAGCCCGATCCAATGCCCAGACAGGTGGATCATCAAAATAAAAGCCCGATTCAATGCCCAAACAGGTGAATCGTCATCCTCAACAACAAAAAGCCCGATTCGGAACCCAGACAGGCGAATCGTCACAAAAACTGACAGGACTCAAAGGACCAGATAGGTAAGCCTTTGTTTTTTAACACATTTCCCGCAGGTTCGGAGCCCAGACAGGCGAATCTTCAGACAGGCAGGTATATTCAGAATTGGGTCTTGATTTGATTCCTCAGTATGAACCTACCTTTTCAAAAAACAAAATCTCCTCGATTTTCAAAATGATTTTCAAAATACCTAAAGCAGCCTTTTCATGTTTTGGAGTCGAACTACGTTATGGTCTGATTCTCCGATAGAGATACGTAGGAAGCCGTGCGGCCCGACCATCCCGATGTTCAGAATGATGTCTTTTCTATCATTGACATGACTTCTTTCATAAGACTTGTCGACGAGGGGCTCTGTAGACACCCCATTCTGAACACATCAGATCAAATTTATACCACTCTAAGTCTCGCTTTGAGTCAAGAAGTAGAAATCCATCATTTCGTCATGTTTCGTTAAATTTTGACTAACCACCGTTAGTTTGGGACTAAAATGCATACGAGACAGCGAGGGAAGGACAGAATTGTCCACAGGAGCAATATCTCGCGCGGAATGTCGTATCTCATGAGAGATATTGTCCCTCTGCAGCATGCAGATGACAGTTTCCTCGTCGATTTCAACCTCTTTTCGGGATAAGACTTCATCCATCCGGCCAACCAATGATTTTGGGAGTCTGGAACATTTCTAGGAGTGTTTGATCTCATCTTCAACACCTCTCCAACAACTATAAATACTTGGTGACTTCCAAGGTTCAAGAGGTCCACAATTCCACAACTCACACACATTTTGTTGGTTTCTCTCCCTGAAAGATTCCTACAGAATCACCCTAAAATCACCTCAAAGTTTGTTTGTCAACCTTGTTGATAAACAAACATCAAGATCCGAGTCAAGGACCGAGGCGAAGCTCTGTCCGTATCAAGATTCGATTCTAAACTTGAGTCGAAACTCTGCCCAAATCACCTCACGCAAGGTAACCCCTAAATCCCTTTCTAATTGATTGTTAGAGTGGTATAAATCCATTGAATCTAGGGTCGGCCTAGAACCTCTCCAAATTATGAGGACGGTCTCGAAGCAATCGATCCTACATTCCGTTTAACCCTGTTAAATGGATCTTTGTTTATTTTAATTTGCAATCTTCTTCTCTTTTTTTCGAAAACCTTTCTTTTCTTTAGCAAGACCGATCTCCGGATTGGGTGGAATGGGTGCTCCTTGACCTTCCCATTCCATAACCTAAGCTCCAAACCCAAATCTCTTTTCAAAAAATGGTTTTTCTATGTTTTCCAAATGAATAATATAGGTGGCGACTCAAAAAAAAGATGTTAAAAAATACTACGCATCGCTACACCCAATCGATGGAGTTCATACTATTGTTGTTCGGAAAAGGGTTTCCGACTGTATTAGGTCCATGGGGATGCTCCAATTTTCCTTCCTCTATCAGGTTCTGGATCTCATACCGTAACCCCAGGCAGCTATCAGTTGTGTGCCCGTGGTATTGGTGGAAGGCGCATTATTTGCTTTTGTCGACATTGACTGTGGGATTCTTGGGTTTGTAGTTTGTAACGGGCTTAAGGAGGCCCTCTGTGATCAACCCTTCCAGCATCTTACTCAGAGGCATATCCAACTTGTCAAAGTGTACGGAAGGCTGCTTCATGGGGGAGTTGTTGCTTTGCGGGGATGGGTTTCTGTTGATCGACTGTTCTCCCTGATGGATGTGGTTGACAGAAGTATATTTCCCTTTGTCGGGGGCTGGTGCGGGATTGAATGTAGCTGCTGATCTGTATCTGTACGGCTACACCGTAGCCAGTTTTTCTTTGAGATCCTTTTGGAATTGTGAGCCGGCATTGACCATGGCTCGGAGAACTGGGAAGAAGTGATGGCTGATGAGCGTTCTGATGGACGGCCTCAAGTAGGACTTGAAGATCCGCATATGTTCGTCTTTGGAGAGTGGCTCCATAATCTCTGAGAGTTTCCAACTCCACCTTTTGTAGAATTCTCTGGCGCTTTCATCTGCTTTCTGCTCGGTGGTGATTAAGTCCTCACGACTTGTTTCCCACTCCATGTTGGATCTGTAGCGCTCTAGGAAGATATTGCTGATCTGATCCCAGGTATGGCGATCTGCAGGCTTGACCCTTAGGAACCACCGTAGCGTAGAACTCTTGAGAGTATGTTGGAAATGATCGGCCATTTGCTGGAGGGTTGCACCTTTTGCTCTCATGCCGAGAACGTAGGTGTCAACATGCATCTGCGGACATTATTTTCTGTCGAATCGGTCCATTTTTGGCATTCTGAATTTAGCAGGGAGAGGCGTGACCATTCCCGGATCTGTAGATTTGAGCGTTTCTTACTTTGAGTTGCTGATGCTGGCTTTCAGGTCTTTCATTTGTTCGACCATCCAGGCCAGGGCTGGGTCCAGTGGTGGACTTTGAGGCTCGGTGCCGGTGTCTTTGCCATATGGCGACGATGGTGAGGTGGAAGGCTTGATATATGTGGATATATGGGGGCCTTTTCTGGACTGTATCGGGGTTTGTCCCCGGTATTTTGAGGTTCGTGTATAGGCAATGGGTTGAACCCGGGAGGGTATTGGAGGATATTGACATCTGTTTGAGATGGTCCAGCGGTGCGCTGGTTATACTGAGTGATGGGAGTAGTACTGGCTTGGCCGTATATGATAGGGGTGCCTTGAGAGGTGGCAACATGAAGTCTGGGTCAGCTGTTTCCTTGGTTCGAAGGAATCCCGTAATTTGGCGAGGGAGGAACCTGGTTGAAGGTTTGAGGAGTTGATCGGGGGGGCTCGTCGTCCTCGATCAAAACAAAAGTACCGTCTGGCTGGGGGATAGCTGTTATACCTCGCTCATTCAGAAGTTGTACCACGAAATTCTGCTGATCTTCTTTCTGCCTTTTGTGAACCTCACAGGCCCGGATGGCTTCTTCCAATGTCATATCTGTTACTGGTGGCGGGGTTCCATTCCCGTCACGATTTCTCGGTGAGCTCGACATGTCAGAGAGTCTGGCTGAAGGAACTGAGGGAACCGAAGAAATGTCCGATGCGGCCGTAACTGTGACTCTGGCGAGGCGCTGACCCGGAATTCTGAACCACTTTCTGCTCGCTATAGGGAACGAAAGGCAGGGTTTAGGTTTCGGAAAGGGTATTTGGCTCAGGGTTTCGGGCTTGTGCAATGTGCAGTTACCGATTAATGTTTACTTAAAACGTATTTTCTTAGAGTCCTAATCGGTTGGAAAAGATCGTGTCTTCTTTTTCGCAACTAACCTAAGGCTCGAATCAGTGGATCTCGTCACTACGTTTATAAGCTCCTCGTTTTTCACCTGTAAATCGTCTTCCCGGGATGGACAATTCCGAGCGAGGGTCCTATAAGGTAAGCGAGTTCCACCGACAAAGGAAAAAGTGAACTTAAGGCTAGCTGGTCATGCAAACTTCCAACGTATGTGACACGCGGGCCACGGTCGAAGTCAACGTCCTTAAGTTAAGGCAGAAATCGTGCCGAAATTTCGGCATGACCTCTCCTGACTCGCTTGCGCGAGGGGCCTTAGCTTTTGGCGTTGGCCAAGTTGTGGCTGGCACGGTGTATACGTTGAGGGTTTGGTGACAAGTGTCACATTGAACCTTCGGGTATGTTTTTTGGCATGGATCCGCGTCAAAGTCAAGGCTGAAAAGCTAAGACTTCGGGTCGGGAACGACCTTCGGTCTCAACTTTTAAGTTTGACCTCTGAGGGAGACTGGCATAAACAACATACACTTGGGCTTTAAGACACGTACTAAGCCAAAAACCAACCGGGGTCTTGGACAAAGTGTGACACAAAGAGTGCATGGCTTACACGGGCTAGGATGGGCTGTTTGGGACGACCCCGTGCGCGCTCGAAAAGTGTCTGGCAGACCAACCGAGCTGCAACTGAACGGTCATCCCGGGTTACGGGTCATAGTGTGCAGTGTACCGAGGCAGCAAGTGCGCGTAGCGTGTGGTGTACCGAGGCAACAGTGTAAGTAGTGTGCGGTCACTAAATTCTTTTCTGAATAAAACAGAGATTTTCAGAATGTGTTTTAAAGAATTTATGCGCAGTTCAAAATATAGCATGGAAATCAAATATGAAAAGAAATGCATGAACATGTTATGATTTTGGATGAAAAATGCAACATTTTTTTTGTAAACCTTTCGATTTTTTTTTCGAACAACACACGCACACAAAAACGAGGAAGGGTAAACAAAAGTTTGACCCACGGAATGCTTTTTGAAAACGACGGCAGTTTTGAAAAAGTATCCTAGTCCCCAACGGAGTCGCTAACTGAAATTACCCAGGATCGCACGCGGGAAACGCGGCGAGCGGTTCTTTCGCAAACTTGGGACCTCGCTTCGGGAAGGAGAGGAGTTGCCACGCGATTTTGTATTTTGAGCCCAAACGTTGAGAATGGCTTTGAAAATGTGTCGTTTTGTATTATGAGCCCAAACTTTGGAAATGGCTTTGAAAATGTGTCATTTTGTATTACGAGCCCAAACTTTGAAAATGGCTTTGAAAATGTGTCGTTTTGTATTATTAGCCCAAACTTTGGAAATGGCTTTGAAAATGTGTCGTTTTGTATTATGAGCCCAAACTTTGGAAATGGCTTTTAGGACCAGAGATTGTTAGGGTCGGAGGTCACGTTACGTTTCGGGAAGTGTGTACGGAGGTCACCCGAAATGCCCCGTATGACGAGTCTTTCTACCTTTCTCGAAATTGTGTGCGTGTGTGTGTGTGTGTTGCATTTTTTTAAAGGGGGGATTGAATGACAAGCTTAATCTTGGTTTGAATGTCAAACGTTGATTTATGAAAAAAGCGATCGTTTGAATGACAAACATCGGTTTTGGGATTTTTTAGGAAGAGGGCATGAGGGACAGGTTTAAATCTTTAGTTTGAGTGTCAAACGTTGATTTTAAGGAAAAAAGCATTTGAATGTCAAACGTCGATTTTGAGTTGAAAATGAGTGTTTACATGCCAAACGTCACTTTTGCGCGTTATGAAAAGTAGTTCGAATGACGAACTCCGGTTTTGAACCGGGCATTACATTGTTACCAATTTTATGAAAAAAGGCGTTAAATGACATGCGATCGACGAGTCGTTTTGCGACTCGGACTTTGATAAATAAATACTATCACAAGCCAAACAGCTCGGACTGGTAAATGACAGTATTTAAAGTACGATATCGACAGAATCAAACAATCCGGATAGTAAAGGTTCGATCGACGAGCCAAACGGCTTGGAGTTGTAAAGGTGCATAATTTAAATGACGGTATCGACGGATCAAACGATCCGGATTTTGTAAATGACTATCACGAATCAAATGGTTCGGACTGTAAAGTTGCGATCGACGGATCAAACGATCCGGACTGTAAATAACATAAACGTAAAAGACGCTCGGAACGCCGTTTTAACCCGAAATTACTTCTCTTACGGGAGAGAAGATGATTTTGGGGTAAAACGTATCGGACCCCGTAGACGGCGTTACGTCTACATTTCAATAACTTTGACCGAAACGATTATGGCGTTCGACGCGTAAATCGAGGCGAAACGAGTGTTTAGAGAGAGAGTGTGTTACCTATGGTTAGGGGTTGACTCTTTGACTCGGTTGACGTATACGGGATACGGTTTGGTGTTTGGAAGGGTGTTTTGAGTTTGTTTGGTTCGTGTTTGATCGAAAAACGAGGTTTTCACGCAAATCGAGACAAAACGGGGCTCGGGAGGGGGTAGAATGAGTTTATGCCGTGGGGTTTGTGGGGAGAGTTTATATTTTTTTTTCTCTTGAAATGTTTTGACAGCCCTTGTATTTATAGGGAGAAATTGCAAAACAATCCGGACGGACTTTCCTTCAATTTCAAGAGGTTTTTTGGTATTTTGGAAAATTGGAGGACTTGTTGGCAATTCTGGTTTTTCAAGTAAAACAGTCCGGACGGACTTTCACTCATTCTCAGGGGCATTTTGATCATTTCACCTTGGAATTTGATTGATGTTGATTTGTGGGCTTTGGCATGCATGCCACGTGCCCCTGTGACTCACCTATGCTAGGGTTTTTGTCCCGTTATTCCCGGTTTTGTCCGTTTTTTAAATAACTGTCCAGAAAATGTCCGAAACGCCCCCGAAAAGTGCCGAAAAGTGCCGAAAAGTGCATTTTTTGAGGAAAGTCATACTCTTACGTGTGATAACGTGTGTTGAGTACGCTTTGATGTCGGATTGCACGGGGCAGTCCCGAGATGTCTCGTTGGCTTGAGAACGGGGAGCTTAACGGGTTCCGGTTAATCTGAAAAGGGCCAGTTAACGGATTTCGGTTAACTTTTAACGGATTTTGATGATCAGGATTTGGGTACTTACAATGCCTTGGGTCAAATCTCATTTGAAAGCACCAATTAAGTTAAACCTCTTTCAAACGCATGAGACACGGAACGATGCACCTAACTGAGACAAAACTACATCAATCGTTATCTCATCTTGATCACAAATTAAGATATAATGATGCACCCAACTGAGTCAAAACTACATCAAAATATCCTAAAATTTCACAAGTGTTCTAATCAAGGGGTGGCATAAAACTTAAATATTTAGAAGGTTTTACACATAGTAACAAATATCACATGGTTGTATTATGAAACTTATGTGTACATAATCATGAACATAGGACTTCACAGAATATTCCAAACAAACAATTTGTTTCAAATCTGAGAATTTATTAATCCAATTAATCAAATTAAACAGACCAATAACCCATGTAGAAGATTAATCATATCAATCAACTATTAATCATAATCATGATATATAGCATATAACTGTTTTTCTCAAAACAACACACATAAAATTATAGATCTATTTCATTCAGCATGTAATGTAAAACATTTAATCAAATTAAATATAACATGCCAATTTTAACCTAATCATGATAAAATGCGGCTCTGATACCACTGTTGGGTTTTGGGGTTACAAACGCAGCAGAAGATTTAACATATAACACAAAACCCTAGCCTTGAATCCATCTAACATGAATAGATTAAAACCATGGAATAGATTTACATACCTTAACAACGATTTTGTTGCTCGAAAACGAATCTGAGATTCAAACTTTGAATCGATGACGAACCTTTGATCTTCTCCTTGTTCTTCCTTGCGATGAATTGATCTTCAAGCTTTAGGTGATAACGGAATTACCCTCTATCGATAATCCACACGCGAACGAACCAAGATCTTGTATCTTGTAGGATTTCTAGATGATTCCCGATTATTGAAACACCTTTCAATAATCTATGGCTCTTATGGAATTGAATCTAGGGTGTTTTGATCTTTGATTCTCAATCAAAATCAAGAGAATTGTGTTTCTCAAGCCCTAAAATTTGTGTGTGTTGGCTGGGGCAAAAGGGCATATTTATAATTTATAAATATCCCTAACAATTAGGAAGAAAAAACCCTAATCCAAAGCCAAAACGGAGCTTCAGCAATGAGGCACGACTCGTGCCTGTGGACACGACTCGTGCTCACGAGTCGTCCCAAAGGGCACGAGTCATTCCTTCCTTAATTCAAGTCGTGGCACGACTCATGATCAAGAATTCACTCGTGCTGATTGATGGCACGAGTCGTGACCAAGGGAACGAGTCATGTCAAAGGGCACGAGTCGTGACCAGGAGCACGAGTCGTGACATTCACCAGATTTTTCAATTTTCAGACATTTTCCAATTCGTTCTTTGTGTGTGACCCTTTAGGAATTATATTTTATATTAGTAGTGAGTTGAAACATCATCCTCACAAGACATAAGTGATCTCTAGAAATTCATTATGTCCACCCAATTAAATATAACATCAAAGCTTGATTCCTTGATAGATCAATGTCACAATCCCTTTGTCTACGATGTCATATGGTCCACGTCAACTCATATTGTTCAATGCTTTCTCGACTCCGAATATGTTGATAATCCAAGTGCATTTGATCTCTATCAAATCTCTTGAGTGTGGCCACACATTTCATCAACACCATTAATCGAGGAGCCCAAGCAAACATCTCTCTCAACGAGAGGGACAAATCCCATCTTGACTTATTATTCTTCCCTACAAGAATCCAATCGTGCTAACATAGCCCTTATTTCTATCCTATTAAAGATAGTGTTAGACTACATCAAACACAACGTTCATTATGTGGAAGATGATGATAATCTCAGGTACAAAGGATTCTAATGACACGACTATCATGAGATTTAATCATGACATATATGACTATAGGCCATGTCATAAATCTCATAGGTAGGTCATGTCCAGTACCTTGTTCTCTAACAAGTACCCATATGTGTAATGTGCATCACATGCATATAATCATCTCTATGATTATCCATTACCAACTTATACTAGTTATTCACAATAACTAGGGACGCATGTTATTATAATAAACATGCAAAACATATAATAAATCAAATAAACATTCTCTAAAATAAATGGTAAAGACGATTACATAACGATATTAAGTTATAAGTCAAAATAACCAAACGCCTAGGGCATTACACCAACAACTAGCATAAGCATCAAAAGCCCTAACACAATCTGTATACTCCATATCGAAAAATTGATCAAGTAAAATAGCCAAAACCTCACATATATCAGCATAAATCTTAAAACTCTCATGCACAACTGGGTAGAGCTGTCAATACGGGCTGGCGGGGTGGGCCCAACCCGCCACTAAACGGCTCGAGACAGGGTGGGCCAAATTCCTGACGGGCTGAAAATATGTCAACCCAACCCACCCCTATTGCATGGCGGGGCGGGCTGGCCCGACGGGCTCGACCCAAATTAACGGCTCTAACTATACCATCCATCACTATATTAGTGGTTACTTTATTTGATATTATTCTATTTTTTCGTGTACACTGATTATTTTGTAGCAATATTCATTTTATACTTTAGATAGTGAATATATTCATTTTATACTTAATAAATGAACTATAATAGAAAATTTTGTAAGATTTTATAAATTGTTATTGATGTGTCAATTAACAATAAAAGCTTTGACCAATAAATACTTTAGCCAAATGAATACAACCTTTGATTACTGACATTTTCAAATCTCGCTAATAAGTCCATAGACCATTTTGTCAATGTCACTATATTTTTCACAGTTTTGTGATTTAACAGTTATGATATTTCACAGTTGTGTGATTTCACAAATATATGATTTCACTGTTATGTGATTTCAGAATTATAATAAATTGAACCCCCCTCAAAATTTTAAAATTCAATATTTTAAAATATAGAAATCGACAAAATAATCTGAAACCATCTTATTAATCATATCGTCAAAATGAATCAAACAAATACATTCAATATATGATTCAAATTTTAAAAATAAGAATTTCATTTTCCAATTGTAAAAAATTGAAAAAAACGTTTTTCATTTCTCAATTATTTCACAGTTGTATGATTATACAATTGCGTGATTTCACAGTTGTATGATTAAACAATTGTGACATTTTTCTTTTTTCACTTGTAAAATCATTTCTCAATTGATTTCACAGTTGTATAATTACACAGTTGTGTTATTTCACATTTGTATGATTACACACTTGTATCATTTCACAGTTGTGTCATTTTTCACTTGTAAAATTATTTCTCAATTGATTTAACAGTTGTATGATTAAACAATTGTATGATTAAACAGCTGTGTATGATTCACAGTTGTATGATTAAACAGTTGTGTTATTTTTCATTTGTAAAATCTTTTCTAAAATTGATTTCACAGTTTTATGATTAAACAATTGTATGATTTTACAGTTGTATTATTACAAAGTTGTGTGTTTTCAAAGTTGATAATTTTTTACTTGTATAATCATTTTTCAAATTCATTGTATTATTACAAAGTTGTGTGTTTTCAAAGTTGATAATTTTTTACTTGTATAATCATTTTTCAAATTCATTTTCTATATAAATACTTGGTAATGAGAAACACAATCTTTAAGTAATTCCATCAAGTAATACAGTGTCTCCAACCCGTCACATATACAAGGCACTCTATAAGACTTTTAACACGATGGTCCAAGAAGATTTCCTCAATTATCTTAATCAACTTTCAAACGGTCTTTATTCCCGAATAAGAGAATATCTCCAAATTTTACAGGTTCCAACTCAGATTCAAATCTTAACTTCAGCATATGACTAGCAACTTTGGTTATTGCAACATTAGTTGGAGCACAGACAACTGTTCTGCAATTCATCTTCAAGAGGATGAGGATCATCACGCTAAAAGTTTTTGTTTTCCCAGTCCCGAGTGGACCCCATATAAGTTCAACAGAAACCTTATGCTCGCATTTCAATTTGAGAAGGGAACCCAAGATTACTTTTGTTTGGGATACATTCAGCCCAGAAAAAAAATACTTCTATCAATATATTCAGTCAACTGGACATTGCTATAAACTGAACAAAGACTGCATCTATTCTCTACCTGTGGAATCAACTTATTTTATGAATCCTCATAAAATTGAAGGAACTTCAAAATCAGAACGATTAAGAAGTTCAAAATCTCAAGGAATTTCAAATCAGAACGATTAAGAAGTTCAAAATCAGAGAGATTAGGTACTTCAAAATTAGGGCAATAGGAGGCCGATCGAAGAGTATGAGGATGGGTTAGGGCTATTAGATCTGGATCTGAGGGGTCGCCGAATTTTGGTGTTTTGGGCGTCGTCGGTAATGATGGAGATGACTGCCGGAGAAGGTCAGGAGTAGGGATCAGTGGCGGAGCTAGAAATTAAGTGAAGGGGGGGCAAGAAATTTTGAAGTGAAGGAATGATGAATGGGGGTTCGGGGACAGCGCCCTCGGAAAAAAAAATTTAGTGTATTTTTTCATACCGAATACAATTTTAGACATAGTAAATTATCTGTTTTAATGTTTTAATGGTGTCAATAATTCATTCATATATCTTATACAATTCGACACACATATAACATAATTGCACATATCAAAAAGTTCAACATATATATATTTATTTAACGTCTACAAATCACATCTATTAAAAGAAAATTATAAATCTAGAACATTTTTTTTTCAAAATATACTTCCTCCATCCCACTAAAAGTAAATTCTTTATCAAATGTCTCATTAAAAATTACACTTTTCTATCAATTATCTCTCTCATACCTCACTCTTTATACTCACAACCCAATTACATTTAATCTTTGTATTTAAAATAAAAATAAAATTATTAGTGAGACGGAAGAAGTACACCTACATTTAATCTCTGTGTTTAAAATAAAAATGTAATTTTAGTGAGACAGGGAAAGTATAGTCACAATACATATAATTATTTTTTTAAAGAGAATTGTATTACATAAGTACCAAAAAAAAAAAAGCAAAAAAAAATTGTCAAGGAGGGGCAGTGGCCCCCCCTTGCCCCTACATACCTCCGCCATGGTAGGGATGCATGATCATTGATCAGAGATGAGGAAGGAGAGTGAGAGGAAGGAGAGAGAGAGAGAGAGAGAGAGAGAGAGTGTGTGTGTGCGCGCTCTCCCGAGTTTAAAAAATGAGAGAAAGGAAAACAGACGAGAGAAAATCTAATAAATTTTCCTCCCAAGGTGTTCTCCCGAGTTTTTTAAGGGAAGAAGTGGAAGGAAAGGAAAATATTATGGATTTTCCCTCTTAAACTTCATTCTAAAAGTGGAGGAATTGTAAGGAAAGAAAATTTCATTAACAAATCTTTTTATTATATCTATTTTACCCTTCAAATATAACATTTTTTTCTCTTTCATTAAGGGTATAAATGTAATTTATTTTAATTTTCTTCATCTTCCTTCCTAACTTATGGGCATGTCTTGAAAATATTAAATTCCCTCCTCTTCTTTTCTTTTCCCTTCTCTTCTCTTCTTCCCTTCTTTTCTCTTTCTTTAAAACTCGGGAGCGGACCCAGAGAGTAAACTGGATTTTTTTCTCAAATAATCACTTTTTACTTTTTTATTTACCAAAATAACTTACTGTTCAAAGTATTGTCCAGAGTGTCTTTTTTTTTAAACTCGCTACACCGTGTAGCGAGTTTGACTTGGGGTTGGTCAAACTCGCTACACCGTGTAGCAAGTTTAGGGTAATTAAGTTTGACGGTTGGAAATTTAATTAGGGCAATTAATTAACCTAAAATCGCTACACCATGTAGCGAGTTTGACCACCCAAGTCAAACTCGCTATACGGTGTAGCGAGTTATTTAAAACCCTTTTCCCATCCCAGTTTATGTCTTCATCCAAACAAAACAAAAAAAAAAATAAAGTTTCACTTCAGCCGCCGAGGAGAAGAAGGGAAGAAGAAGAAGAAGAACAACAACCAACCAACCAACCAAGGAATTTGGCAAGTGAATTCAACCTTTTTTTTAAATTGTAAGTTTAAATTTCTGTATTGTATTGAATTTTAACTTTGATTTTATTATTTATTTACTTACAATTTAGGATTTTTTATTTTTTAAAAAGAAAGATTTGCATATGATTTTCATTGATTTGGAGAAGGCATATGATAAAGTGCCAAGAGAGGTACTTTGGTGGGCATTAGCAAAGAAGGGTGTTTCAAAGAAATATATTGATATTATCAAGGACATGTATAATGGAGTTAGTACTTGTGTACGAGCACTAGTGTTGGGAAGACCGAAGAGTTTCCTATAAAGATTGGAGTGCATCAAGGTTCCGCACTTAGCCCCTTTCTTTTTGCTTTGATAATGGACGAATTGACGAGGTCGACCCAAGATGATATACCAAAGTGTATCTTTGTTCGCGAGATGATATTGTGCCGATTGATGAGACAAGAGAGGGTGTTGAAAGTAAATTGAAGTTGTGGAGACACACTTTGGAATCTCGAGGTTTTCGATTAAGCGAAGCAAGACCGAATATTTGGAGTGTAAGTTTAGTAGAGTTGGAAGTAGGGAGGCGGGGCGGTCACATTTGATGGAAATATTATCCAAGCTTACGAGTTTTTCGCTATCTTGGATCCATTATCCAAAAGGATGGAGAATTAGATGGAGATGTGGCTCATAGGATTAAAACAGGTTGGTTGAAGTGAAAGAGTGCTACGGGGTTTCTATGTGATCGCGGCATGCCCAATAGATTAAAGGGAAAATTCTACCGCACGGCAATTATGCCGGCATTGCTTTACGGCACCGAATGTTGGGCCGTGAAACAGTTGTCACGTGCATAAGATGAATGTGGCGGAGATGCGTATGCTTCGATGGATGTGCGGTCATACAAGAAAGGATCGGTTGGGAAATGAGGTGATCAGAGGTAAAGTAGGAGTTGCGCCCATTGAGGATAAAATGAGGGAAAATCGTCTACGGTGGTTTGGACATGTGAGAAGGAGACCGAGTGATGCACCGGTTAGGAGGCCGGAACAGTGGAGAAATGAGAAAATGGCGAGGGGTAGGGGAAGACCCAAACAAACTTGGATTAGAGTAATTGAAAATGATATGAATTTACTTGGAGTGGATGAAAGTATGGTGTTGAAGAGGCCGGAGTGGAGGGCAAAAATCCATGTGGGGGGTTGATTTTTTTATTTTTATTTTTTACTTTTTTATTTTTATTTTTTATTTAATTTTTATTTTTATTTATTTTTATTTTTTTAATTTAATTTAATTTAATTTTTTTATTTATTTATTTATTTTTTATTTTTTTTTTCACGATAACATATGAGGATTCATGTTAGCCGACCCCAAATTATTTTGGGACTAAGGCTTTGTTGTTGTTGTTGTTGTTGTTGTTCTAATTGCATTTTGATACTTTATATACCTTCCTCCGTCTCAAAAATGGTAGAACTAGGTTTAATTTAATTAGGAAAGTCAATATTATCTATAATCTCAATCTTTCAAATATGAGGTAAGAAAACAATGAAATTATTAAGAGACGGCAATGTAAATAAATTTAGTGAAAGATAATTAGATATTTTACAAGAATAAAAAGGTGTGAAGAAAATGAAGAAGAACATAAAATTACGATTTCTGTTCCTAAATGTATGTATAAATTCAAAAAAAAAAAAAATCGTCCCTAAGATATGAATGTATTTTTTGCAAAAGAAAAATGTCCCTAAACACTTTTTTATTTAAAAAAATTGATATTCATTTTATTATGATAAAACTAAATGTTTAGAAATTGAATTGATAAGAATATCAATGGATCTTTGTTATTAAAATGTATATAAGGCTCCGTTTGTTTCGCGTAAAACATTTTCCGGAAAATGTTTTCATGTAAAATGATTTCATGTAAAAAGGTTTCCTTGTAAAATGTTTTCATGTAAAAAGATTTCCATGTAAAATATTTTCTTGTAAAATATCATGGTCTTGTTTTCAGTTGTTTGGCAAATTTGACGAAAATGTTTTCCGGAAATGTCACTTTTTTTTTATTAATTTAAATCAACTTTGGAAACCTCCCCACCCACACCCTGCCTTACACCCCTACCCACCCCCCAAAAAAAAAAAAAAATTAATTTTTTAATAAAAAATAAAAAAAAAATTATTTTTTTTTGGGTGGGGGGGGGGGGTAGGGGGTGTAAAATAAAAAATTGGGGGGTGGGTAGGGGTGGGTGGGCGGTTTCCAAAAAAAAAAAAAAATTTTTTTGTGGGGGGTGGGGTAGGCGGGGGTGGGTGGGGCGGTTTCCAAAAAAAAAAATTTTTTTTTTTTTGGGGGGTGGGGGTAGGCGGGGGTGGGTGGGCGGTTTCCAAAAAAAAATTTTTTTTTGGGGTGGGGGGTGGGGGTGGGTGGGGCGGTTTCCAAAAAATAAAAAAATAAAAAATTTGGGGGGGTGGGGGGTGGGGTAGGCAGGGGGTGGGTGGGGCGGTTTTCAAAAAAAAAAATATAAAAAAAATTTTTTTTGGGGAGGGGGGGTAGGGGGTGGGGTAGGCAGGGGGTGGGTGGGGCGGTTTCCAAAAAAAAAAAATTAAAAAAAAAAAATTTTTTTGGGGGAGGGTGGGGGTGGGGTAGGCGGGGTGGGTGGGGCGGTTTCCAAAAAAAAAAATAAAAATTTTTTTTTTTTTTTTGTTATTAAAATGTATATAAAACTCACATTTTTATAGTGTCGTTTAAATGAAATTTGGACATTTAATGAGAGACGAATTACGTAAAATATTTGAAAGGAAAGAAAAATATACTTGTAATAATCTTGAGTCATCTTTGAAAACATGCTTTTTTTATTATTTTTATCATTTTAATCAACGAGTGTAACAAAAAAATCTTCAATTTTGCAAACTTAAAATGAAAAATCAGCTTAAACTATGAACACAAATCATGAAATTCATTTAAACAAATTGCTTTCATTAATTAATTTATTCATTCATTAATTCAGTCTATATTTCAATTATTGTTTGATTTATTGTTGTATGATCTAGGTGGGCCCAAATGATGCAAGGTCCACCCAAATAGTAATACAAGTGGATGAAATAGAAAAAGAAAAAATGGTAGAACTATATTAGTATACCTATAACAACATAAGAAAAAGTAATAATAATGATTATTAACCAATCAAGAAATTTGGCAAGTGAATTCAACCTTTTTTTTAATTCTAAGAAATATTAATATACCTATAACAACATCTCAAATCTCATATACTTATACCCCAAACCCTAAACCCTAAATCAAATAGATCTACCCCAAACCCTTAAAATATGATTTATTGTTCAAACTTTTTTTAAAAAAAAAACTGCATGCTATTTTTCAAAACCGCATGAGGATTACTCTTGAAGTATTACTTAGTATATAGGCTGAAAATCAAGACCTTCCCCACAGGCACTTCTTGGAAGTGTGGGATAACTTTGGATTACAATGCCACGTACTAGTAATTACACTTTTGTATTCTCTTATTTATTTTCTTGCCTCGTAGAACAATAACCAACCTTGATATTGAAATAAATAGATGGAAGCTTTCATTGATCCCGGGCCTATCGATGCCTCTGTTCTGACCCGGCATGAGGACCATAGGGCTAGGTATATTTGGGCCGGGTTGCAGGTTTCTAGTTCCCTTCATTTTCGTCATGGTGCCGCCTTGCCAGGCGAATTAGCTCATGTGTTATTGTTGAGACTGGCGGAGTGCGGATTTAGCGGAGTTCACTATATAGGGAGAGTACAGTATGATTTTGCGTTGCTGGAGGCTCTGATCGAGAGATGGCGTCCGGAGACCCATACATTCCATCTCCCGGTTGGTGACATGATGATCACCCTACAGGATATCGGCATGATTTGCGGGTTGTCGATTGATGGGGATGCTGTTACTGATTGTTAGTCAAATATATGTTTAGATTTAGAATTGCTTAATCCCAATCATAACAAGCATTAATGAGGACCCCTAATTTAATTAGACCAAATAGAATTTTTCTATGTATCATAGGTTCCCTTAGTGCTAGTGCCCAGTGTTTTTGTTATGTATTTTCTCAAGATTCGAAGACTTGAAGACCTGAGAATTTCCATCTGCAATGTGAGTTACCTCTTGAAGTTGTCTTACCGGTTGAGCTATCTTACCGGTCGACCTGTCTTACCGGTTGAGTTACCAGACCGACCTCTGTTACCGGTCATGTCATCTTACCGGTTGAGGCTTACTCGTCCAGCTTCCCTGTTAGCAGCTAGCCGATGCATTAATTGCTCCCAACTACCCAGTCATCAACTTTAGCTAAAGTTGGTAAAGCAAGCATGCTGACAAGACATCTCTGCAACAAATCAGTACCTTCTTTGAGAATGTCAAGTAACCAGTACTCACAGCGCTGACTATCTGTGGAAATCTTCTCTATCCAATCTCAGGCATTTAATGCAAGGATCTTCCCATTTAATGCCTGCCAGTCCAAGTCATCATTACAACCTCTTTAAAGACAACGGCTCCTTTTCAAAGTTCACTATAAATAGCTTCCCTGGAGCATTGAAGAAGTGTGGTGCATTTATGATTCTTGAGAGTGAGTTGCTTTGAACTACCAACCTGCACATTCTCTAGTTCAAAGCATTCAAAGCAAGTCCCTTCATTCACTAGACATCTCTGTTAGGACTTATACACTGGCACCTCAATCAATTCTGTAGTGTTCCTCCATTAGACTACTTATGGAACACATTGATTGATTCACACACAACACCCTAGAGAAATCAGCTCAGCTTGTGAGCACATCTCTAGAAAACACCAGGTCTTTATTGTTGCACGACCCGTTAGTGGTCACCTCTAGTTTGGCAGCCTTTCAATCATTGGCTTGCAACTTGTAATAGGTAGAATCCATTAATATAGTAGTGCACTTTCACAAATCCAAGTTCTGACCAAACTTGGTAGAGGGCGTATGATTATTTAACACTGTGAACCTCTTCAAACAATGTGTCATTTATTACTTTGTTTGTTTTCTGTTGTGTAGTTGTAATCGGTTGATAATCTCTCAACTGGTCACAGCCTATTGATTCAACTTACTGCTCAATTTTGTTTGTCTTACTTGGAAACAACTTTTGTCTTGACTTGCATGAGATATTGATTTACCGGTTTGATTTTCTTCTAACTGAAAACTTTATTTCCGCTGTGCAAAATCATTCACCGATAAGCTAGAGTTTTTCAAAACCAGTTTTAGCAAAAAGTTTTAACAGGCTATTCACCCCCCCCTCTAGCCTGATTCCTACCATTTGGGACCTAACAATTGGTATCAGAGCTAGCAATTTTCGAAAATCATTTTTTTCCAAGCTTAATCGCTTGAATTGCCAATTCCAAAATGGCAGGAAAAATTATGCAATCATACAACTTGGCAACCGTTCCTATGTTGAACGAAAACCAATTTCCAGTATGGAAAAACAGAATCATGCGGTACTTGGACTCAATAGATGATAGGTTAACTACTGTAGTCAGAGATGGTCCAATGACACCCCTGAAAATCAATCTTGCTACCAGAGCACCCAAAACTCCTCTCATGGATCATGCAGATAGAGAGTCTGAACAAGATTTCGAGGTCTATGAAACCTATGTGCCAAAACCACGTGAAGAATGGACTGAGGATGACAAACTTTGTGATTCCTTGGACAGAAAAGCTTTGCACATCATAACCTCCGGACTTGATGACAGACTATACAAACAAGTACAAAGCTATGAGACTGCTCAACAAGTGTGGCAGAGTCTTCTCAGATACTTTGAAGGAGATCAAGTGGCAAAGGACAACAGACTCTACAAATGTGAGGACCCCGACCCGGAACCTACACGTGTCCCGAGTTGGAGCGTCCTCAAACTAACCCAAAAACACTAAACTTTTAAAACTTCACTTGGGTTTTCAATATAACATTTATAACATAACAATTTCAAAAGAACTCCACTCTACTCCACATCGGAGGAGGAGATAACTAACTTTGAAAACGGTCAACAGTTTAGTTACAAAAGATTAAGGTTATGACGTAGAGTTTAAAGTTTATAATTACAAACTCCAAGAAAGGAATTACCAAAATACAATTTTATACGTCACCCTACATACCCCGACAATACCCAAAAGATTACTCCAAACTCCTCTCCGTCCTTACTTGGCCGGTCCGCCTGTCTCGGGATCTAAAACAGTAAAGGGAGAGGGGTGAGAATAAATCTCAGCAAGCTATTATGGATGCAACAATATGCCAAATAAATGCAACATATAACAAGTCGCACATAACACATTGGGAAAGCTATAAACACATTCCATTACCTTGGTTTACCTTTTCCCGTCTGAACAGTAGTCGTACAACATTGGGTAATATAATACTCCAATCTTACCGTGAAATTTCTTAAGCAATACTCACGTCTTATAAGACCCGTTTTTCAGGGAACCAAATAAGACAGTAGCAACTCTGTAAGGCTTTTGGCTCAATACAGACGCTATAACCCCAACCTGTGGCCACAGGAGGGGACGGTCACAGATATAACATAATCCGATCACATTAGGTCACACTTCCATAATTGACCGTATTATGTTATACCCCCAACGTCAGCTGACTCACACATATCAAGCACATAATAGATACTTGAATAAAATCCACAAAAGGGATAAACAATAGCCACATGGTAATATATACTCATGCCCAACAATATCAAAGTGTAACAATTTATGAATACACCAAACAATATCAACAACACTATATATAACATCAAGTAAGGAAATGAGGGATCATAAACCTACCCTACAAATTCCATATACAAGGATACAAGACCTAAATGAAGGTTCAAGTTCAATTACTAAGTGGGAGTCTTAATTTATAAGTGGCCAACAAACTTGCTAAACGATCCTAGTTTAAATTAAGAAATTTTGGTTCAGGGTCTTGGGCGACCGCCCTTACACTTGGGCGACCGCCCAAGTGGACCTCAAGAGAATTTGTGGTTTCTGCCAGCATGGGCGACCGCCCTAACCTACTTGGGCGACCGCCCAAGTGGGCTTCAAAGCAATTTGGACCTCCTGCCATGATGGGCGGCCGCCCAAGCCCCCATGGGCGACCGCCCAAGTGTCCTCCAGCCCATTTTTTCAGTTTTTAACCCCTTTTAACCCTATTTCTCCTTTCCTCTACCATGGCTTACAACAAGAACACCCAAGAACACCTTCATCTTACCAAATCCCATTCAAAACATGTAAACTCACAACCAAGTAATCCTAGATCATTTATCTCTACCCATTCCACCCATTTCAAACCCTTCTAATGATCTTCCTTGAACCCTAACTTCAACAATGTTCATTTTCTAATCAATCAACTCCCATTTAGGTTTCCAAGCAAGAAATCAACATCATCAAGCCAAGAACAAAAATCAAAGAACTCATGAACACATAGAAGAAGGGAATCATAACAACTCACCTTAGGGTTTTATAAGGAAATGTTGATCTTTCTAGCTAGATGGCTTCCTCTAGGTCATCCAACTTCAATGGTGCTCTAGGACTTGAATTTTGGTGAAGAAATGCCTTGGATTCAAGCTTGGATGGAGGGAGCTTCAATGGAGGTTCTCTAGTTTTTCTCTAGGATGAATGTGGTGAATGAAGGAGAAGGGAGGGGAAGGGAGTAAGAGGAGGTATGGAGGGAGGACACATGGCAATGAAGGAGGGGACTTCTTCAAATTGGCCCCCCATCAAAACTAGTGAGGCTTTCACCCCTTTTTAAATAAAATTAACCCTTTAACCATTTAATTCATCCTACTCATTTTAACCTCCCTACATTATTTATCATATTTCCATTTTTTATTATTTCTTCAAGTTTCTTTATTTAATGTCCAATAAATTCTTAAAAGATCCTAAATTTACTTTTCACCCAATTTATTCTTAATTTAAGAATTTAAAGACATAATTGAACACATAAAGATATCATAAATATTAAAAGCATATAATTAAATATTTAAAATGAGTGCCTAGGGTTGGGGTCGTCACACTCACTCCCCCTTAAAGAAAATTCGACCCGAATTTTAAAAGAAAACTTACTTGAATTTTCAAACAACCACGGGTATTTCGCCCTCATCTCCGACTCTAGCTCCCACGTTGCTTCCTCTACGGTATGATTCTTCCAAAGGACTTTCACTATCGGGATACTCTTAGTTCTCAACTCCTTAACTTGGAATTCTAAGACTCTTAGCGGCTCTTCAACATAAGACATGTCCGCTTGGACATCATCGGGAGGAGAGCTCAAAACATGGGAGGGGTCATGACAATACTTCCTTAACATAGAAACATGGAAAACATCATGGAGCAAAGAAAAAGACGGAGGCAACGCTAACCGGTAAGCCAATTCCCCTATCTTCTCTAAAATCTCAAACGGACCTACAAACCTCGGAGCCAACTTTCCTTTATTACCAAACCTTTTAATCCCCGTCCTCGGAGAGACCTTCAAGAACACAAAGTCACCAACCTGAAATGATAAATCCCGTCTTCTATTGTCGGCGTAGCTTTTCTGTCTACTCTGAGCCGTCTTCAATCTATCCCGAATCACCTTGATCTTCTCCGTAGAATCCCTAACCAAATCCGGGCCCCAAAGTCTCGCTTCACCTACTTCATCCCAACACATCGGAGATCGACACTTTCTACCATACAACGCCTCATACGGAGCCATCTCGATACTTGACTGATAACTATTGTTGTAAGCAAACTCAACTAACGGTAGATGATCCTCCCAAGATAATTGGAAATCCATCACACAAGCCCGTAACATATCCTCAAGTATCTGAATAGTTCTCTCGGACTGACCATCGGTTTGAGGATGAAACGCCGTACTAAAACACAACTTAGAACCCAAGGCTTCATGCAATGCTCTCCAAAATCGAGAAGTAAACCTCGGATCTCTGTCGGAAACAATACTAACCTAACCCCATGAAGTCGAACGATCTCTTTCATATACAATCTGGCTAACTTCTCTAACGAAAACTTAGTTGACACCGGAAGAAAATGAGCCGACTTTGTCAATCTATCCACAATAACCCAAATAGCATCCATCTTCTTCGCGGTAAGAGGTAAACCCGAAACAAAATCCATCGAGATCCCTTCCCATTTCCACTCCGGAATATCCAATGGTTGAAGTAGTCCCGCCGGTCTTTGATGTTCTGCCTTAATCTGTTGACAAGTCAAACACTTAGAAACATAATCCGCTATTTCCCTCTTCATACCATTCCACCAATACCCACGCTTCAAATCTTGATACATTTTGGTACTCCCCGAATGAATCGCAAACTTAGACTTATGGCCATCCTCTAAAACACGCTTCTTGATTTCCGGCGATGAAGGAACGCAATTTCTCCCTTGGAAAGTTAAAATCCCATCTCTATTCAAAGCAAATTCCCCGGCTTTCCCATTTTGCACTTGATCTAAAATTTTCTTCAATTCCGGATCTCCTTGTTGAGCTTCTTTCAAATCTCCATACAATGTCGGAACGGCTCTAACATTCGCAATAATTACCTCACTCTTCAATTCTCGGGAACTCAAAGCTGTCAAATACGCCTTTCGGCTAATCGCATCCACCACTACATTGGCTTTCCCCGGGTGATAGGAAATGACACAATCAAAATCCTTCAAGAACTCAAGCCATCTCCTTTGTCGGTTGTTCAACTCCTTTTGGGTAAATAGGTACTTCAAACTCTTATGATCGGTGAAAATCTCAAACTTCGCCCCATAAAGGTAGTGCTTCCACTTATGCAACGCAAATACAATCGCCGCCAATTCCATATCATGAGTAGGGTAATTCTGTTCCGCCGGTGATAACTTCCTAGAGGCATACGCAATTACTTTCCCATTTTGCATCAACACACATCCCAAACCCGCCTTCGAGGCATCACTATAAATAACAAAATTCTTGCAACCATCCGGAAGGGTAAGAATAGGAGTCGTTGTCAATCTCTTCTTCAATTCATCAAAGCTTGCTTCACACTTGGAATCCCATACAAACGATACATCTTTCCGAGTCAACCTAGTCAACGGAGTCGCAATCCGAGAAAACCCTTCAATGAACCTCCGATAATACCCTGCCAAACCAAGAAAACTACGGACCTCGGTCACAGTCGAAGGTTGCTTCCAATTAACCACGGCTTCAATCTTTGAAGGATCCACGGAAATTCCCGAACTCGACACAACATGCCCCAAGAAAGAAATCGCTCAAGCCAAAACTCGCACTTACTGAACTTGGCGTACAATTGCTTCTCCCGAAGAACGGACAAGACAATCCTCAAATGATTCTCATGCTCTTCCCGAGACTTAGAGTAAACAAGGATATCATCTATGAACACTACCACAAAGCTATCAAGATAAGGCTTGAAGACACGGTTCATCATATCCATAAACACGGCTGGAGCATTAGTCAACCCGAAAGGCATCACAACAAACTCATAATGACCATATCTAGTCCGGAAAGCTGTCTTAGCAATATCATCCGGTCTAATCTTCAATCGATGGTATCCGCTTCTCAAATCAAGCTTTGAGTAGATAACGGAACCTTGGAGTTGGTCAAACAAATCATCTATATGCGGAAGGGGATATTTATTCTTAATGGTGGCTTGGTTCAACAAACGATAGTCAATACACAATCGTAAGGTACCATCCTTCTTCCTAACAAACAAGACCGGTGCTCCCCACGGAGACACACTAGATCTAATAAAACCTCGGTCTAACAATTCTTGCAATTGGACCTTCAACTCTTTTAACTCGGCCGGAGCCATTCTATAGGGTGCTTTAGAGATAGGAGCGGTGCCGGGCACTAAGTCAATACAAAACTCTACCTCACGATCCGGAGGCATAGAGTACTCACTAGAAAACACATCGCTAAACTCATTCACAACCGGAACATGAGCTAACTCGGAAGACTTCTTATTGGAATCTACCACATGAGCTAAGTAACCCGCACACCCCTTAGATAGCATCTTTCTAGCTTTTAAGGCAGAAATAACATGTAACCCGAACATAGATCTATCCGCATCAAATATAAAAGTAGGCACGTCAGGCATAGCAAATGAGACTCGTTTTCTACGACAGTCTACTAAAGCATGACACTGACTCAACCAATCCATCCCAAGGATCACATCAAAATCACGGATTGGTAACTCGACCAAATCCACCGGCAATACATGCCCACATATAGTCACATCACAACCAGGATATATCAAAGAAGAGGTGAGGCTCTCTCCCATAGGAGTAGAGACCTCTAACACATAAGGCATAGATTCAGGCAAGGTATGCAATGAGAATGCAAAATGCGATGCCACAAATGAATGGGAAGACCCGGATCTATAAGAATGCGGGCCTTAACTCCCGAGACAGAACTATACCTCTAATGACGGCATTAGGATCGACCTCTCCTCGACCCAAAGCAAACACACGACCTTGGACTCTATCCTTAGGTTTCCCATCAACATCTCTCTTCACACCACTACCTTGTCCCCCAAATCCGGTACCCGAAGCTTGCTTATTCTGTAACTTGGGGCAATTCCTCCTAAAATGGCCTGCCGACCCACACTCCAAACACTTTCCTTGTTTGCTCCAACACTTGTCCTCCGAATGCCCTAGCCTCTTGCAAAACCCACATGTTACCCCAAACTGACCTGGAGTCGCACGATTTGCCGGAGTCGCCACATTTCCTCCTCGATTTGCTCCCGGAGTAAATGTCCTCGGCTGCACCCTATTCTGTCCCGAACCTTAACCTTGGAATCTATTCCTGTTTCCGCCTTCATTCTTACCACGATGCTCCTCTATGTCATTCTCAATCCGATACGCCATATTCACTGCTGCTTGGAAGTTGGCGAAGTTATGCGTCAATACACAATCGCTGAACTCAACCCTTAAACCTTTCACAAACCGGTAGACTCGCCTCTCCTCATCCGGCACCAAATGAGGACAATATCGGGCCAATTCTGTGAACTTTGCTAAATACTGCGCTATCGTCATGGTCCCTTGCTCCAGTTTCAGAAACTCGCCTTCCTTCTTGTCTCTAGTAACCATCGGCACGAAGTGATCCCGGAACTTGCGCGTGAAATTCTCCCAAGTTTGCGGTGTCAAATCCAAATCCCAACCAGCCTTCACTACCTGCCACCAATGCTCAGCGGGTCCTTCCAACTTGAAAACGGCGCATCTTACCTTCTCTGCATCCGAACTCTCCATAGCTGCGAAAATCTTATTCATAGCCTCAAGCCACCTCTCAGCCTTCACCGGATCCGGATTTCCGTTGAAGCTAGGAGGAGACATCTTCACGAACTTCTCCAAACCATGTTGCCCTTGCCCGCCTTGATTCTCGATTCAGTTCGATTACGAGTTGCCATATCTGTCGAAGAAACCCTCGGAACATATCCATCATCTCGGCATTCGGATTACCAACACCACCCAAACCCAAATTCTCGATCACCATCATTTCCCGCCATTACAACAAACTCCTGCATTAAACACTCGACGTCGGCTATCACACACTCTCACTCGCCTAGACTCTACCCGAGAACTCTAACCGAGCTCTGATACCAACTGTGAGGACCCCGACCCGGAACCTACACGTGTCCCGAGTTGGAGCGTCCTCAAACTAACCCAAAAATACTAAACTTTTAAAACTTCACTTGGGTTTTCAATATAACATTTATAACATAACAATTTCAAAAGAACTCCACTCTACTCCACATCGGAGGAGGAGATAACTAACTTTGAAAACGGTCAACAGTTTAGTTACAAAAGATTAAGGTTATGACGTAGAGTTTAAAGTTTATAATTACAAACTCCAAGAAAGGAATTACCAAAATACAATTTTATACGTCACCCTACATACCCCGACAATACCCAAAAGATTACTCCAAACTCCTCTCCGTCCTTACTTGGCCGGTCCGCCCCGTCTCTGGGATCTAAAACAAGAAAGGGAGAGGGGTGAGAATAAATCTCAAAGAAGCTATTATGGATGCAACAATATGCCAAATAAATGCAACATATAACAAGTCGCACATAACACATTGGGAAAGCTATAAACACATTCCATTACCTTGGTTTACCTTTTCCCGTCTGAACAGTAGTCGTACAACATTGGGTAATATAATACTCCAATCTTACAGTGAGCTGCTTAAGCAATACTCACGTCTTATAAGACCCGTTTTTCAGGGAACCAAATAAGACAGTAGCAACTCTGTAAGGCTTTTGGCTCAATACAGACGCTATAACCCCAACCTGTGGCCACAGGAGGGGACGGTCACAGATATAACATAATCCGATCACATTAGGTCACACTTCCATAATTGACCGTATTATGTTATACCCCCAACGTCAGCTGACTCACACATATCAAGCACATAATAGATACTTGAATAAAATCCACAAAAGGGATAAACAATAGCCACATGGTAATATATACTCATGCCCAACAATATCAAAGTGTAACAATTTATGAATACACCAAACAATATCAACAACACTATATATAACATCAAGTAAGGAAATGAGGGATCATAAACCTACCCTACAAATTCCATATACAAGGATACAAGACCTAAATGAAGGTTCAAGTTCAATTACTAAGTGGGAGTCTTAATTTATAAGTGGCCAACAAACTTGCTAAACGATCCTAGTTTAAATTAAGAAATTTTGGTTCAGGGTCTTGGGCGACCGCCCTTACACTTGGGCGACCGCCCAAGTGGACCTCAAGAGAATTTGTGGTTTCTGCCAGCATGGGCGACCGCCCTAACCTACTTGGGCGACCGCCCAAGTGGGCTTCAAAGCAATTTGGACCTCCTGCCATGATGGGCGGCCGCCCAAGCCCCCATGGGCGACCGCCCAAGTGTCCTCCAGCCCATTTTTTCGCTTTAACCCCTTTTAACCCTATTTCTCCTTTCCTCTACCATGGCTTACAACAAGAACACCCAAGAACACCTTCATCTTACCAAATCCCATTCAAAACATGTAAACTCACAACCAAGTAATCCTAGATCATTTATCTCTACCCATTCCACCCATTTCAAACCCTTCTAATGATCTTCCTTGAACCTTAACTTCAACAATGTTCATTTTCTAATCAATCAACTCCCATTTAGGTTTCCAAGCAAGAAATCAACATCATCAAGCCAAGAACAAAAATCAAAGAACTCATGAACACATAGAAGAAGGGAATCATAACAACTCACCTTAGGGTTTTATAAGGAAATGTTGATCTTTCTAGCTAGATGGCTTCCTCTAGGTCATCCAACTTCAATGGTGCTCTAGGACTTGAATTTTGGTGAAGAAATGCCTTGGATTCAAGCTTGGATGGAGGGAGCTTCAATGGAGGTTCTCTAGTTTTTCTCTAGGATGAATGTGGTGAATGAAGGAGAAGGGAGGGGAAGGGAGTAAGAGGAGGTATGGAGGGAGGACACATGGCAATGAAGGAGGGGACTTCTTCAAATTGGCCCCCCATCAAAACTAGTGAGGCTTTCACCCCTTTTTAAATAAAATTAACCCTTTAACCATTTAATTCATCCTACTCATTTTAACCTCCCTACATTATTTATCATATTTCCATTTTTTATTATTTCTTCAAGTTTCTTTATTTAATGTCCAATAAATTCTTAAAAGATCCTAAATTTACTTTTCACCCAATTTATTCTTAATTTAAGAATTTAAAGACATAATTGAACACATAAAGATATCATAAATATTAAAAGCATATAATTAAATATTTAAAATGAGTGCCTAGGGTTGGGGTCGTCACAACAAAAGTGTAGCTGAGTTTGAGTCCTTCAAGAAGAATCCAAATGAGACGTTAAGGGAATCGTACAACCGTTTCTGCTAGGTGAGTAATTCTTGTGCATCTCTAGGTAGAGTTTACACTATGAAAGACCTAAACATGAGATTCCTCAATTCTCTGGGAGACTTGTGGCATGTAAAGGTTGCTATTTTGAAAGAATGCCGTGATTTGAACGTTACTCATATCCATAACATTGTGTCAACTTTGTTTTTATATGAGGAAGAACTCAACCGGCTGAGTGGAGTTCAAAAACAATTTAAAAATCTATCTCTGCCAGCTCAGACCGAGATCTTCCCCGGTTCTTCTATGCTTACCAGCCAAACTACCACCAATGACTCTCCCTCAATCTCTCAACCTCAACCAACTCAAGCCAATACCCCTTCTAATGTGATTTTTGAGGAAGAAGATGAATTTGCTGCCTTCGCTAGAAATTATAGAAAGTTCAAGGATTTTAAAAGATCCCAAAGAATCCCACAAGAAATCCTTCCAACCCAAATCCTCATCATTTCAAAGATCTGGGAACTTCCAAAAGAAAGGCCAAACCTCAACCTCAACCGATGGAAAGAATGCCCAAGGTGAGCTTGTGTGTTACAATTGTAGAAAACCCGGCCATTTTGCCTCCAAATGTCCTCAACCTAAATATGAATTTTTGAGGAAGAAACCATTCAAGAAATTCCCTAGATCTAAATCTAAGAGCTTAGTTGCCGAGGATGGAACTGAAAAAGCTATGACAGTTTGGTTCGAGACGGATTCTGAGAATGAGGATGCTGACATAGATGAAGAGGCTGATGTCAGTTTTGTTGCTATTGAAGGAATCGATGATAAACCCATCTCCTTATAGTCACCTATCTATAGACACCCCAATTCCAATGAACACTCATCCTATATTGACCAGACCCCACCTAGGAGATCTCCCTTAACTTACTTTGACGAACCCATTCCTACTTCTAAGTCAGGTGAAAGTAATCCTTATAATTTCAAAATTCAAAACATAGGTGGATCCCTTTATGGTCAGTCTAAAACCATGCCCACTCTCAGACCGTTGATGCAACCAATTCAACAGACCTACCAAGCTCAAGCCTTGCCGATAATCTCTCATCAACCGACGCTTGAGACCCGACCGATTCATTTCTTAAAGCCTCTAACCGAGCCAAGCCCTCAACCGATATCATCACTGCCAAATTTTGATCCCAATTTTGAACCATCACCCTCTTCCTCTCAGCCTACCGTTGACCCTATGCCAAATATGTCAAAGTCTGAAATGGCAGAGGTGATGAATGAGCTCTTCTCCGAATTTGAAAAATTAAATGAAGCTCACAAAATTATGGCTGACAATTTTAAAATGATCACTGCTGAAAATGACTCTTTGAAAGCTGAAATAAAAATTTTAAAAGAAAGTAAGCTAGAGTCTGATCAGTTGAAGAAAGATAATCAAGAACTCACTGAGAGACTGAAAATATCTGTTGGTCAAATCGCTGATCTTGTGCAAGAAATAACTCTCTTTCAAAAACTATTGACACATTCTCAAAATCCCGAGCTGCTATGGATGTTATCATACAAGATCAATTATCTCCTAACCGAGATGTAACAACTGGTATAAGCTTTACATCCAAAGAGAAGGAAAAGACAATGACAAACCGGTTACCAAGTCTGTCACTGAGAACTTGATGGGTAAATTTGATGATGCTCAATCCAAATTGATTAAGAGAGAGTTAACTAAATCTTTCAAAGCTTTTCCACACACCTATCCCAAGGGAAGGGAATAGATGAAGGCTTATTTGGGCAAAAACAAATCCCAATGGACCGAGGTAGCTGATCCTGAGCTAGGACAATATGTTCCACTCAGTGATGGTAACAGCAAAGGTGAAATTAAAATTGCTAACCAGGTTGCAGGTAAGGAAACCTCAACCGGTAAGGAAGCCATCACCGGTAAGGGACCAACCGGTCAGACAACTGTCACCGGTCAACCAACCGGTGAGGGCTCCCCAACCGGTAAAAGACCTTCCAAACCAATGCAACCGGTCAACAAAGCTAAATCCATCACCTTCGTCCCCAAAGGATGCATTTACGCTCAATCAGTGAATCTTCTGAAGCAAAGGCTATATTGAACATCCAATCATCTAAGCCCCCTCAGCCATCTTCTAATAAATGTACAAATTATGGTTTTATTGGTCACAAGGCTTATGAATGCCTCTTGAAGCACCTATCTGGACCCACTGAGTCTAAAAGCTCAAGTGGTGGCCAGGTATGGCTGCCAAAGAGGAACTAACTCTTTGGACCCAAAAGAATAAGGGGGACCATAAGCTTACTGTTTCATTTCAGAAATGCTTAATGGCCTCAACCGATGCCGGTAATGATGTTTGGATTATGGACAGTGGATGCTCTAGGCATATGACTGGACATGCGATCTCCTAACCGATCTGGAAGAAGCATACGGTCCTCCGGTTGTCTTTGGTGACAACGCAAAGGGTAAAATTATCGGTCGTGGATCCATCAAAAGAGGTACAGTTGTTGTACAGAAGGTATCTTTGGTGGATGGTCTGAAACACAACCTTCTCTCTATTTCACAATTTTGTGATAAAGGTATGCATTGTGTTTTCAATTCTTCCAATTGCTATGTGAAAGACCTTGCTACAGGTGAAACACTTCTCACTGGATATAGAAAAGGTAACGTATATGCTATTGATTTAAACAATGTTTCGAATGTTACTAATGTTTGTTTTGTAGCTAAGAACATCAGTGAGAACTCCTGGCTATGGCATAAGAGACTCAGTCACTTGAATTTCAAATACCTATCCAAGCTGGCTAATCAAAATCTAGTTGCCGGCTTACCTCAAGTGTCTGCTAATCATGATAGGAAATGCAGAGCCTGCCAGTTAGGAAAACAGCATAAAGAATCTTTCCACAGCAAGCCCTGCATGTCCACTTCTAGATGCCTCCAGTTGCTACATATGGATCTGTTTGGCCCCACAATCACTGCCAGTTTAGCGGGCAGCGGATATGCTTTGGTTGTTGTAGACGACTTCTCAAGATATACCTGGGTAGAGATGTTTGCTTCAAAGGATGATACATATGAAGTTGCTACCAGATTATTCCGTCTACTGCAAACCCAAAAGGAGTGTGACATCATCAGTATGAGATCAGATAATGGAACAGAGTTCAAAAATCTTGGAATTGCTCAGTACTGTGATGATCATGGAATAGATCACAATTTCTCATTCTTTGGTACACCGCAACAAAATGGTGTAGTTGAGAGAAAGAACAGACATTGATCGAAAGTTGGAAAAACAATGATATCTGAAGCTAGGCTTCCCAGTATTTTTGGGCCGAAGCTATCCATACGGCTTGCTTCACCTGAATAGATCTTTGGTCAACAAATTTCACAACAAGACCCCTTATGAGCTATGGCGTGGCAGAATTCCCAATATTGGTTTCTTCAAGATCTTCGGATGCAAATGCTATGTACTTTACAATGGTAAAGAGCGCCGAGGTAAATTTGATGAAAAAGGCGATGAAGGTATCTTTGTGGGATACGCTGCCACGATAAGGCATTTAGAGTTTTTAATAAACGGTTGTTGAAAATTGTTGAATCTGTTCATGTTACGTTTGATGAATTTGATTTGCTAGAGTCGATAAGACTCCAAATAGTCTTGATAACTCTGGTGTGTTTGAGACAGGTGTATCAAGTAATCAAAACTCAAGTCAATCCACCAGTTCTAATGCAAATCAATCTCCAGCTCAGCCTTCAGCCTCAAGTGGTGTATCTTATAGAGACTTAGTTGATGATTCTTTCTTTCCCCAATCGGTTAGGCAATCCAATAGACAACCTCAGCTAACCGATACTTTACCAACTAGTCCTCATATTAACTTTCCTATCTCACCACCTGAAGCTGAACCAATTTCAAACAATTTACCGTTTCCTTCCCCACTTACCGATCACCAGTCACCATCACCCTCACCTAACCGATCTACTCAACCGGTCACATCTCCCTTTACCGGTCCTACTCCTCCATTAGAAACCTTAAGGCAAGAACCTGTTAGGCAAGACCTCCCTAGGGAAGTGAGAACAGTTAAAGATCATCCATTAGAAAATGTGATAGGTGATGTCTTTGGTCTCAGAATGACTAGAGGCCAGTTAAGAAATTTAGAGGATCAACATGGATTATTTTCCTCTGCTATGGTCTCAAATATTGAACCAAAGAAGACTGAAGAAGCACTAAATGACCCCAGCTGGGTAGAAGCTATGCAAGAAGAGCTTAACCAGTTTGATAGATGTAAAGTTTGGGAATTAGTGCCTAGACCCAGTGATCAAACAGTGATTGGAACGAAATGGGTTTATAGAAATAAATTGGATGAGTCTGGAAAAATAATCAGGAACAAGGCTAGACTAGTGGCGAAAGGATATAGGCAGGAAGAAGGCATAGACTATGATGAGACTTTTGCTCCCGTAGCTAGATTAGAAGCCATTAGGTTATTTCTTGCCTATGCAGCCTACAGAGAGTTTAAGCTATATCAAATGGATGTGAAAAGTGCCTTTCTCAATGGGGAACTTCAAGAGCTTGTTTATGTAGATCAACCTCCCGGTTTTGAAGATTCCAAGAAGCCTAATCACATCTACAAATTGAATAAAGCTTTGTATGGCCTCATGCAAGCACCTCGAGCATGGTATGAAACTCTCTCCAAATTCTTACTTAGTGAGAAGTTTGAACGAGGTAAAATCAACACCACCTTATTTATTGCTAAGCATAATGGTCATTCATTGTTAGTTCAAATATATGTTGATGACATTATTTTTGGATCTACTAACGAAAAATTATGCAAGAGATTTGAGAAACTTATGCAGAGCAAATTTGAGATGAGCATGATGGGTGAGCTTACATTTTTCCTTGGACTTCAAGTCAAGCAAACCCAAGAAGGTATTTTTATCAATCAAGCCAAATACACCAATGATCTAATCAAGAAATTTGGTCTTGACTCTGCTCATCCTCAGAGCACTCCAATGGCCACCAATGTACACCTTGACAAAGATGAGTCCGGTAAGAAAGTAGATATGACACTCTACCGAGGTATGATAGGATCTCTACTTTACTTAACCGCCAGTAGGCCAGATATCATGTTTGTCGTATGTGTATGTGCTAGATTTCAAGCTGACCCTAGAGAATCTCATTTATAAGCTGTTAAAAGAATTATTAGATATCTTGTGGGAACTGCAAACTTAGGTCTGTGGTATCCAAAAGATTCATCATTTACACTAATTGGCTATTCAGATGCTGATTTTGCAGCTTGTAGGGTCACTAGGAAGAGTACTAGTGGAACTTGTCAATTTCTAGGTAACCGATTGGTTTCCTGGTCGTGCAAGAAACAAGCATCAATTTCCACTTCTACGACTGAAGTTGAGTACATAGATGCTGGGAGTTGTTGTTCTCAAATCCTATGGATGAAGCAACAACTAGTAGACTATGAAATCCCTCAAGAAGTATGTCCTATCTATTGTGATAACACCTCAGCTATTTCAGTCTCCAACAATCCTGTGATGCATTCAAAGACCAAGCACATAGACATCAAATACCACTTCCTCAAGGACCATGTTGAAAAGGGTAATATTGTTCTTTTAAAAGTCCATACTGATTATCAATTAGCTGATATCTTAACAAAACCATTGGACATTAAAAGATTTGAATTCCTTAGAGGAGAACTAGGCATGATTGATATTTGATAAATATTATGTGCTAACTTTGCTATCTGTGTAAGTTATCAACAAGATCAAGGTGATTTCTCTCATTTACCGATGCTTTGCAAGTGCTCATTTACCGGTATCCCTTATCGATAAAACAAGACTCCTTTACCGGTCCTCTTACCGACATACTTGATCGGTAAATGGCGTCGCTAACCGGTGGTCCCCAACCGGTGAAAGATCTCTTACCGGTCAATACCTGACCTGTCAGCTACCTTGCCGATTATCCTCTTACCGACGAACTGCGGCCGGATCGAAATATACAATCCGTCTTTAACCGGCTCATTTGTCATCATTGCCTAAAATGTCACATCAATCTCTTCGCCGCTGCAGTCTGCTCTTACCGTACCTATATCTCACCTGTTCCCCATGCCCTATACAGAAGATATAGATCAATTTTAATAATTGATCAAAAAGGTAATCTCTATATCACTCCTATTTATCAAAAAGGTTATCTTTTTGTTCTTTATTACATTTTGATATAACTGCTGCACACACGTTCCTTTTCATGTCACATCTTTAATTTCGTGAAACAAAACTGTCAATTAATGTGCACGACAGTTAAAAACGTTTAAGCTTCTTTTGTTTTAACCAACACATCTCTTCATCTTCCCGCTCTTCTGTCCCTATAAAAGGATTTCAAAATCATTATTTCAACTTTCTGGATTCTCTCTCTCTAAAGCTCTAAGGCAACCGGCAATCAACACTCGTTCTTCATCTTCTTCATCTGTGTCTTCTTTCATCTCTCTCAAAGATCTCTGGTATGTCTTTTGGATTTTAAAGTTTGAACGTACGAGGACTCCCAGTTTTCTTATAATCCTAAAAATCATTTAAACACTCAAAATTATTTGAAAAGATCTCGTTGATTCTAACTTATATTGTTTGATTGATTTTTGATTCACAGATGGCTCCTAAGAAAGACATTTAAGGAGGTTACATTCTCCCCAGCTTCTTCGACTCCGATGAAGGCCGTGCCATTGAAGCCCTATTTATTGCCGCCGGAGTTATTCCGTTCGTAATGCCTGAAGGAAATGAAGATATTTACTATGAGATGGTTAATGAGTTGTTCGATAATGGTGTGGTGGATGAGAATGAGAATATAATTTCAACCGCTGCTGGTGTTCCCGTTACATTTAGCCCAGCCACCATTGCTGCTGCCTTCCCCAATCTCTCTTCCACCGATCCATCCTCTGTCTCCATGAAAGATATGATTGCTGCCTGGGCAAAGGTTCTTGGATCTGATCCTTTCGTTACCGGTGAAGCAAACAAGAAGGTTGGTTTTGATGCCGTTTATTACGCTGTTGCTGATATTGTGGACCGATGTTTCATTTGCCGGTCAGGCTCTCATCATTGTATCACCATGATACAATGGGAAGCCATAGATGCTATCATCATTGGTGGAGAATTCAACTGGTGTGCCTTCCTTTATCGTATAGTCTTGATTGCCTTCAAGAAATTTCAAAAGGAGAAACCAACTTCCAAGCCCAATAAATCCAAACCCTGTCACTACTTGATGATTAGCCGTGCCCTCAGATCCATTCCAGCTGTTCTTCAAGCCTCTGAGAATCAACCCAAATATCCACAATCCTTCTGCAAGGCCTTTGACAAGTTTGATATGGTTAGAGCTATCAAAGAATCAACCGGTAAGCCAACCGGTAAACCCTCTGAACCCTCCACCGGTAAATCAACCGGTAAGTCTGCTGAACTTGATACCAGTAAGCCAGTCGGTAAACCCACCGGCAAACAAGCTCAAAAGAAGAAACCCTCTAGCCGACCAAAGGTATTTCAACATACCGGTGCCCCTCCTGCTCCTAAACCTTCTTTGCCAGTAAAGAGAAAATTACTTGATTCTGATGATGATGATGATGATAAGCCTATTTCTATCATTCTTTCCCCTAACCGAAAACAAAAAGCTACAGCCAGAAAATCAGCTCCTCCCCCTTCCAAAAAATCCAAACCTATCCCAAAATCTTCCCAACAAATAGCCAAAGAAAATGCTGAGAGAAGGAGGAGAATTGAAACAGACTTGGGAACCTTCATACCTTTTATTCCCAAAAGACTTTTCGATCATAACTTCCTCACCGACAAAATCCCATTTACCGGTCAATCATCAACCCGACCGGTAAGCCACTGCCAACCAATCAGAAACCCAACCTTTCACATTTACCATTACAATCCCTGGTTGGTCAATCCTACATTTGAACCATCCCCCACTTGGGTATATCCTATTGAGCACTTACCTCCTTTCCTTCGAAGGCTTCTGCAATTCCATGAGACCCACAAAAACTCAGTCCCAGTCGGTGACATATCTGACTATGTGGATTTTGACAACATTCACGAAGAAAATGGTCTCTATTATACCAAGCCTTGTCTGTTGAGTGACTATGATATCTCTTTGTCTAGAGAGAGTCTTCTCAAAATTTACAACCGGTATTTCGAGTTGCTGCCTCCTATGTGGAATGCCATTTACTTGGCTCAGGACCGGCTCCGGCAAGACATGATGATTCAGGCAGTATGGATTGATTTTGCCATTCTCTACAACGCTCAGGAAACCCTCAAGGAATCTGATCCCTATCAGCTTGGGAGATTTGAGCTACCTGGAGATGATCTTCCTTCTTTTGATCCTGAAGTTGTCAACTTAGGCCCTCGAAGATGGCAATTCATAAAGAATGTGATGGATGTGGTGCAAAATCTGGTTGACTTGAACAGAGATTTCCAGAGTATGGGTGATATTTCTCTTTCTGCCTTCTTCAACTCTATTCAGTCAAACAAAAACAAATGGGCTACTATTCCTGATGAAGAAATAGAAGAAATGTTCAAGGACATTAGTGGCTCAGATGATCAAGCCATGATTGATAGAGCGGAGCAGTCTGTCACAAGCTCTAGCTCATCAACTGACTCCAATGATTCAGATGCCGATGACCAAGGTGCTGCTGTGATTGATCGGTCTAAGAAGATAAGTGCTGATCTTACCACTCCCTTACCGATGCAACATGTGGGAGGAGGTAGTACTGAGACATCTCCAGTTACCGTTCTTGCTGCAGGAGGAGGACATAATCTTAGCTCAAGTGCTTTACCGGTTATTTAACCGATGCCTCTTACCGGTGAGATACTCCAACCGGTTAGAGAAGATTTACCGGCTACTGACCCCTTTACCGATGCTACTCCCTTACCGGTTAGCAAGCCACTTACCAATACAACTTCTGAACCGGTTAAGGCAAGCAACATTGATGATATCCTTCTCCAGCAAGCCTTGGCAGCCAGCTTATTTCATGAGCAAACTGAAAAGCTCAAAGAAACTCAAAGAGCAACAATTGATGAGTTAAATACTCAGAAAGCCATTCAAGCCTCTCTGCTACCGGTTAGTCAATCGGCAAGCCAAGCCATTCCTCCATCCTCTTCAAGAGCCAATTCACCGGTTCAGGAGGAGGATATTGATCCAATTTTTTATGAAGACTCCCTTTCTGATTTCTATGAAGAAGAAGAAGATGTTGATTTTGATGAGAATGACCCTGCAATTCCTCCAGTCTATGATGATCCTGGTATGCGTCAGAAGGATTTGATGTCCACCTTGAATTTCTATACCTCCAAAGCTTTTATTCCTCGATCTACCGATGGAATACCTTTATTTAATGTTCATGAGAAAACCTCCAGCCGTGCAGTAACTCAGCCTACTCCAATGCCTCCATCTATTGCTGATCGGTTTCAGAGGCAAAGGAGAGAAGATAGAATGGCCACCTTCATTGATGTTGTAGGAGATATGAAGGTAGGTGCTGCTCCTGAAGACACTCCTCCTAGATACACCAAAACTCTTGGGCCAGGTGAGACAAGTCTCAAGCATCAGAAAATAAAGGTACTAAAACTTAAGAAGCGCCCAAATCCTCCCAAAGGCAAAGAAATCATGCCTGGAAAAGCTGAGCAACAACTGCTTACCGATTTCCCTTCTCCAAAGCTAAACAAGAAATACCCAACTACTCTTCAGCAACACAATCGGTACATCAGAATTCATGGCCATGTTGCTACCCATGCCCCTAGACCGGTTGAAAGCACTCTATCAACTGATAACCTTTTTATCCGATATCTCTCCATCAATGGCCGTGTAACTCAAGTTTTGGAAATGAGGATTCTTAGTTGGTCGTTTGAGGTGACCAAAATGGTTGGGCTTATGCCAAATGTTTCTAGGCTTTCAATCATAAGAAATGGCCAGCCTCAACCTTGGAGCAACATTAGAGAAGCTTCCTTACTTCTGCTTGCTCTTAGAGTAATTCCTGTTCTAAGACATCGACAAGCCATCCTACCGTTAGCATCTACCGGTGAGCTCTTGGAACTATCTTTTCTTTGAGATCATGAGTTTAGAACCATTTTAGCCTATTGCACCTGCTACTCATGATTCTCCCATGGAGTTATTGGATGAGGAGATTGAGATCTCTCCTACCGGTGAAGTATCTCGGTCTGTTCAGACTCCAGCAACCTCACTTACCGATCCATCATCCCCTCTTACCGACAGACAAGTTTCCGATCCATTGCCTTCAGTTACCGATGCTCCCTTACCGGCCAGCCAACCGGTCTCTCAATCTGCTCCTTTGCCGACCCCTCCTACCGATGATTTTAATAGGCCACTCCTTGCTCAAGATTTGATAGATCTTCATAGAGCCTTGCTTGATGGCTTTGTTGAAGTTAATGCTGAGTTGGCTCGTTCTTTTATTAAGTCCAATCAGGAGGAGGATGAAAGATGATTTGATTTGTTGAAAACTGGTATTGCTTTGTCTCTTGGCAATTTCATGACTGATATAAATGCTAGAGACAACGTCATCAGAGATCTTCAGTTACAACTTGATGAGGTTCAACAAACCAACAAAATCCTTTGTGAGCAACAAATTTTCGGCAAAGCTATTCTGGACCGATCCATTGAAGAACTCAAACGGTCCGCCGAAGCCCTTAGCAGTTGTCAAGAGAAGAACCGTGAGCTTGAGATGGAGTTAGCCAAAGTAAAAGCGAAAAATGAAGTGCTTTTGGTAGTTAGAGAAGAAAGGAAGAAAACGAAAAGGGATGAGAAAGAGAAGAAGAAAGCAAAGAAATCATCCAACAAGTCCAAGCCCTCAGACCCTCCTTCAGATGCTGCTGCTCCTTAGCCGATCAAGATTCAAGTCTCTTACCGATGCAGCTCTGAGAATGTAACCGATGATGTTTTGTCTTTCTTTCCTCATTCACCGGTCTACAACATAATGAGAATCTCTTATCCTTAAACTTTGTGTTTTGATTGAATTTCCTTTGTTTTTAACTATTTTGAATGTTCCAAATGCTACTAGCAGTCTCATTTTGCAGGTCTTATTCAAAATCTTTTCTTAGTTTCATTTTGAAGTCTCCTTTAAGATTTAACTTTGGTTGTAAGCTTACTTAGGTAGCATCAAGTTGTCATTTGACTTAGGGAATGATATACCTAATAGACAAATTTCTTATCATTCTTTCACTAAGTCAAAAAGGTGCTAGCCTAGGGTGATTGGACTTAAGCAATTAGGAGGAGATTGTTAGTCAAATATATGTTTAGATTTAGAATTGCTTAATCCCAATCATAACAAGCATTAATGAGGATCCCTAATTTAATTAGATCAAATAGAATTTTTCTATGTATCATAGGTTCCCTTAGTGCTAGTGCCCAGTGTTTTTGTTATGTATTTTCTCAAGATTCGAAGACTTGAAGACCTGAGAATTTCCATCTGCAATGTGAGTTACCTCTTGAAGCTGTCTTACCGGTTGAGCTATCTTATCGGTCGACCTGTCTTACCAGTTGAGTTACCAGACCGACCTCTGTTACCGGTCATGTCATCTTACCGGTTGAGGCTTACTCGTCCAGCTTCCCTGTTAGCAGCTAGCCGATGCATTAATTGCTCCCAACTACCCAGTCATCAACTTTAGCTAAAGTTGGTAAAGCAAGCATGCTGACAAGACATCTCTGCAACAAATCAGTACCTTCTTTGAGAATGTCAAGTAACCAGTACTCACAGCGCCCCAACTATCTGTGGAAATCTTCTCTATCCAATCTCAGGCATTTAATGCAAGGATCTTCCCATTTAATGCCTGCCAGTCCAAGTCATCATTACAACCTCTTCAAAGACAACGGCTCCTTTTCAAAGTTCACTATAAATAGCTTCCCTGGAGCATTGAAAAATGTGGTGCATTTATGATTCTTGAGAGTGAGTTGCTTTGAACTACCAACCTGCACATTCTCTAGTTCAAAGCATTCAAAGCAAGTCCCTTCATTCACTAGACATCTCTGTTAGGACTTATACACTGGCACCTCAATCAATTCTGTAGTGTTCCTCCATTAGACTACTTATAGAACACATTGATTGATTCACACACAACACCCTAGAGAAATCAGCTCAGCTTGTGAGCACATCTCTAGAAAACACCAGGTCTTTATTGTTGCACGACCCGTTAGTGGTCACCTCTAGTTTGGCAGCCTTTCAATCATTGGCTTGCAACTTGTAATAGGTAGAATCCATTAATATAGTAGTGCACTTTCACAAATCCAAGTTCTGACCAAACTTGGTAGAGGACGTACTTGATTATTTAACACTGTGAACCTCTTCAAACAATGTGTCATTTATTACTTTGTTTGTTTTCTGTTGTGTAGTTGTAATCGGTTGATAATCTCTCAACTGGTCACAACCTATTGATTCAACTTACTGCTCAATTTTGTTTGTCTTACTTGGAAACAACTTTTGTCTTGACTTGCATGAGATATTGATTTACCGGTTTGATTTTCTTCTAACTGAAAACTTTATTTCCGCTGTGCAAAATCATTCACCAGTAAGCTAGAGTTTTTCAAAACCAGTTTTAGCAAAAAGTTTTAACAGGCTATTCACCCCCCTCTAGCCTGATTCCTACCATTTGGGACCTAACACTGATGCTAGGTTTCCAGCACATATAGACTGGCGGGCTGCCTGTCAGGAGTATTTAGGGGCTGTCCCTGGTGATGGAGATATAGATGGGAGTAGTCTGAAGCTCAGGTGGATTACCCTCCGTTTCCCACACTTTAGTGACCTCACTGAGGATACTGCTCCAGAGATTGTGGATCAGTACGTACGGGCGTATATCTTGCTCGCCTTGGGTTCTACGATCATGCCTCATCGTACGAACAACAAGGTTAAGCTATGTTATCTCCCTCTGCTTACGGGTCAGCCAGTACAGTTGGGGGAGTGATGCGCTCGCTTTCCTATATCGAGAGTTGTGTAGTGCGACTGACCCTCGGACGAGACAGTGCGGAGGATTTCTCAACGTTCTACAGGTATGTTTATCTCATTTTAATGTTCATTATGTTGTTTTTAAGTTTTATTTCAAAATAGCGGCATTATTTATAGTATTTGATATACATTTATTTGATATAGATTTGGGCTTGGGAGCGGTTGAGATGTGTGAGGTCGCAGATCCGTACTCGATTCAGAGATCAGAACTTCGTGTTCATGCCCCTCGGATGTAGGTATACATATATCATACGTTATTTTCTCGTCGTTAATGTTTTTTTTTTTTAACTAAATCTTATAATTATTCTGTTTATGAAATTTCAGCTGGACCCAGGCATCGTTGGATCTGAGAGAGGTTACTGCACATAGCCTGCGAGGCTATCGGGATCAGCTGGCCCGCCTAAACGAGGCTCACGTGGTGTGGCAGCCTTATGAAGGGAGATACGCTCCTTCCTACTGCACTCAGGGTGAGGACATATGGTTGGCGAAGGTCCCTCTCGTATGCTTTGAGAAGATCGAGTGACATCTGCCTGATCGCGTTATGAGTCAGTTTGGCCTGAGGCAGTTTATCCCAGCACCGTGCGACACTAGCCCGGAGTTGCACCGTTCTGATCGGCGGGGAAACAGTACGGTGAGATGGAGTGACCGCCATCGCCCACTTATTGCACGATGGGGACAGCGGCACGAACATCTGGTTTTCGGGGAGTACGGCTTCCACGATATGAGTTACACCGATCCATATATGATATGGTATCGGGACATAACGTGTAAGTTTGTGCAGCACCTCACTCAAATAGAGGGGGATGGATACCAGTCGTCTGCCCCTGCCTTAGAGTTTATGGTAAGTTTTTACATTTTTCAAGTTTTTATTTCTAGTTTTTTTTTTTAACAAAACATCAATTATTAACTTATGTCTCTCGTACTTATATATATTTTTGATATGAAAACAGGTGCAGACCCTTCAGCGCTTGCATGTCGACAATGAGGCGGAGGAGCATCCCAGACAAGCTTCAATGCGGGCGAGAATTACACACGGGTTCACGGGAGTTAGGGAGCTCCAACGCCTTCAGTCTGCTGCACCTCCCCCACCGGTAGATCGCGTACAGGGGGTACAACAATCTCGACAACGTCGGGTTAGACGTCGTGGACAAGCAGAACCACCACCCGAAATGGACTTGCACGATGAGCCCGACCCCGAGCCCGAGCAAGAGCCTCAAGCGCAGACCCAGACCGAGATGAATTATGAATGGCTGTCACAGTCACAGTTACAGTGGGGGAGTTGGAGTGGGGGTTTCGAGGGGACTGGGAGTGGGGGTGCCGGGGGGAGTGGGAGTGGGAGTGGGAGTGCCCAGGCAGACCCTTCCCCTGGACCATCCACTATGGGCTTCGGACTTTATACGAGTGGAAGTGGGTTGAGGACTCCTATATCACAAGCAGGGCTCCGCCACTTCTCCGATCTGTCTCAGATTACCCCTGCTCAACAGCAGGAAGAGATGATTAGAAGAGGGTCTCGGCACCGAAATCCGACGAAACCCTACACCCCGTCTTTCTGTGATAATAGGTAGCGAGTTCACTTTTTTTTTATTAGGATGTAATGAAACTTTGTAGTATTGGTTTAGTTTTTATTTTGATGTTTTTATTTGTAATAACTGAAACTTTGTACTACACATTTATGTAGATGTAAATGTATATGTTATTTGGTTTAGTATTATTTGGATGTAATGGAACTTTGTACTATTAGTTTAGTTTTTATTTTGATATTCGCATTTTAGTTTTTTTTTACACTTTCTACACATTTATGTAGATGTATATGTTATTTGATTTAGGCTCCGTTTGTTTCGCCGTAAAACATTTTCCGCAAAACGTTTTCCGGAAAATAACTCGTTTTACGCCGTTTGGTTAGCCCCCGGAAAATGTTTTCCGGAAAATAACTCGTTTTCAGCTGTTTGGTTGTTTTCCGAAAAATGGAGAAAACGATTTTCGGAAAACATTTTACGCCCTTCCTAACCTAAGTAAAACGACTTACTGACCTTGTCCTAAGTAAAACATTTTCCGAAAAATGGTGGCCTTAATGTACAACTCATATTACGCCCGGTACAACATAATTAAAAAAAAAAATTAACTCCCCCCGCCCACCCACCCACCCCCAAATTTTTTTTTTAATTTTTTGTAACCGCCCCCCCCCCCAAAAAAAAAATTTTTTTAATTTTTTTTTGGTAACCGCCCCACCCACACCCTGCCTACCCCACCCACCCCCCCCCCCCAAAAAAAAAAATTTTTTTTTTTTGTAACCACCCCACCCCCTGCCTACCCCACCCCCACCCACCCCACCCCACCTGATGATGTCCAAACAGGTAGCCCGGCCCGTCAACCACGGGTTAAACGGATAAACGGGCTTTATCCGGCCCGTCCGTGAGGAGAAACGGGCTAAAGCCCGGCCCGTCGGTTTCATGGGGGTAAGGCCCGCCCGTTTTGCCCGGATCCAAGGATCCACGGGTTTTCACCTTTTTTTTTTTTTTTACAAAAGCTGAAATGGGGATGGGGGGTTTCGAACCTGGGTGAAATGGATTTATTGGGTGCCACATTACCACTTGGACAGAATGTTACTGGTGTTAATTATCCAAATGCTAAATATAAATTATAAAAATAAAAAAATGGGCCAAACGGAAATTGGGCAAACGGGCTTTGGAAGCCCGCGGGCTTGGCCCGCCCGTCACCCTAAAAGCAAAGCCGGGCCTGTACCGCCAAATAAACGGGCCGGACCACGGATCACGGGCAATGGGCTAAACGGGCCACGGGCCACGGGCCAAAAAAAAGCCCACAGACAAAAACCCAAAATGGCCTTCATCAACCCCACCCCACCCCCCCAAAAAAAAAAAAAAAAATTTTTTTTTGTAACCGCCCCACCCACCCCCTACCTACACCATCCCCCACCCACCCACCCCACCCCACCCCAAAAAAAAAAAATTTTTATTTTTTTATAACCGCCCCATCCACCCCCTGCCTAGACATGGGTAAACCGGAACCGGGCGGAACCGGAGAACCGAACCGGAACCGGAACCGGCAGAACCGGAACCGGCGAGAACCGGAACCGGCATGAACCGGAACCGGCCGGTTCCCGGTTCAATCTCGGTTCGTGATTTTTGAAAACCGTGGAACTGCCGGTTTTGGAACCGGAACTGGGAACCGGAACTGGGAACCGGCGGTTCGAACCGTGGAACCGGCGGTTTTTTGAAAATTCAAAAAATTCAAAAATTTGCCCGTTTTTTTTCACCTTTTCGAGTCAAATTTGCCCGTTTTTGACTTTTTAGACAATTTTCAGTAATTAAAAATAAATAAAAAAATAAAACAATCCTTACCTTTCACCTATAAATACAAATTCACCTCCACCATTTTATTTTCACAAAACTCTCTTAACTCTCTCTTAATCTTTACTCTCTCTTAATTCTCTCTTAAGTTCTTAACTCTCAAGTCTCAAGATCAAAGCCTCAAATCACTCACCAACATTCATATTCCATAATCCATAATTCCATCCTCATTTTCCATATTTTCATCCATTTTCATAGTCATCATCACTCATCACTCATCATACACACCAAATCACCAATACACCATCATGTCTTCTTTCCTTAGAAATTTAACAAAAAAAAAAACGGGTAGCAAGAGCAAAAACAACCAACTTTCTTCATCTTCTCGACTACCACCACCACCACCACCACCAATTCCAAATGATATTCCCTTTTATGATGGGGGAATGGCGGGGAGAAATGAATGGGAAAATTTAGAAGATGAGGAGGAGGTTCAAGTTGGAGACCAACAATTTCCAATACCGCCTTTCATGTCACAAGAACCACAATATGTAGGAACTCCAAGTACTGAAGAAAGTGATGCACATAACCTACCACCACTTGCACCAAGAGGAAGGGGTCGCGGTCTTCGTGGAGGCGGTCGACAAGGTCAACCGCCTTCTCCTAAAATTCGTGAACCGAAGTCCTCAATTTTTATTCGTCACTTTAGGAAGGAGCTCGGAGTGGACAAACATGGTGAGGAGGTTTGGAAAGTGATATGTAACTATTGTGAAAATGTTTATACTTGGAAGGATGGCAATGAATACGGCACTTATACCAAGCATGTTCGAGTTCATCATCCTACCGAATTTGGCATAGATCCAACTCAAACACAACTCCAAGGAGTTTCGACTTCTTCGATGGGCGCTGTAGGTACGTCTTCTTCTTCCACTACATTTCATTATAGTGAACAAAACCATAGAAGAGGTATGGCAAAATTTGTTTGTGTTAAATGTCTTTCCTTTAGTTTTGCCGATGATGAATTCTATGAAGATTTTGCTAAACTCTCTCTTAACCCCGCTGCAAAAGAATACCACGTAGAACTCTCACACGTGATATTGCAAAAATAGTCGGGGAATATAAATATGGTTTAATACAAACATTTGCTAATTTATCTCAACAAGTTTCTATTTGTTCGGATATATGGAGTGATAACCGTTGTGAACATTTTTATATGGGAGTAACTTGTCATTGGATCGACAATTCTTGGACCATTCAAAAGAGATTGATTGCATATAGAGATTTTGATGATGAGCATACCGCACACAATATTGCACTTAAACTACAAAGTATTTTACAAGAATATAATTTAGTTACTAAAATTTTTTCAATGTCTTTTGATAATGCTAGCTCTAATACTGCAAGTTTACCGGAACTAATTGGTATTTGTAAACCGGTATTAGGTGGAAAATTTTTTCATATTAGATGTTTTTGTCATATTTTAAATTTATGTGTGCAAGATGGTCTATCGCTTTACAAGATTCAATTATTCCTATTAAACGAGGTATACGGTTTATTATGAGAAAAAGTTCCAATCAAAGAAAATGGAGAGACTATTGCAAGGCAAATGATATCCGTCCCAAAAATTTTCAATGGATGTTACAACTAGGTGGAATTCTACCTATAAACTTTTAGCGGATTCTTTTCTTTATAAGGAACAAATTTGCTTGTTTTTGTCTTCCGTTGGTTACAAATACCCCTATTTCCTCATCAATGGAATGCTTGTGGAAGCATGATCAAATTGTTGAAAAATTTGAAGGATGCCACTGTCATGTTATCCGTACGTATTATCCTACTTCTAACTTAGTTGTTGATCATAGTACTATTATTTCGGGTACATTTTGTGAATTTAAAGATGATCCCATAATTGGTCCAACCATTGTTAGCATGAAGGAAAAATGGTTGAAATATTTTGAGACAATTCCAAGTATTTTTTTAATTGCAAAAATTTTAGATCCAAGGGTTAGAATGGATGGTTTGGAACAACTTCTTACATATTACTATCAAAATTTGTTTGATGCAAATGATCCCCGTTTTCCAAATATTGATCAAATATTGTCCGATGCGAAAAATGAATTTTTAAATGTTTTTAAAGAGTACAACTCAATTTATGGTGGTGCTAGTACAAGTGAGGCTCCTCCTCGTCAAACTAGCGAAACGGACAACTCTTTTTTGACTTCTTTTTATGGAAATAGAAAGCGCTCTAGAGGAAGCGGTTCTAATGCGGAATTTGAAAAATATTTGAACACGGAATTTGAATATGATGATGAGGTTGAATTTTGCATTTTACATTGGTGGGCCAAGAGGGCGAGTTCTTATCCTATTGTTTCTAGGATAGCAAGAGAAATATTTGCTTCTCCCGCATCAACGGTTTCGGTTGAGCACGCTTTTAGCATTGGTGGAAATATTGCGGATCCGCAACGTGCAAATTTAACTGTTGAAAATTTAGAAAATCAAAATTTGTTGAATGATTGGGTCAAAGCGGAGAAAAGAGATCAAGAGCCAAAGTTTTCCTCATCCGATGAAGATTTCTTTGATTCAACATCGGGAAGTGACGAGAACAATGACACAATCCCAATGGCCCAAATGTAAGTTGATGTAATTTATATAGTTTAATTTGTATAATTTAATTTGTTGCTTTGTTTTATTTTATATATTAGGTTTTTTTTGTTTAGATTAGATTGTTATAATTTAGATAAATATTGTAAAATACTAAGAACGAGGTTAAGGCTCCTTATGTCCTCCCTTACTTATAAAAGGGCAAGGTTGGTTGTCCCCCTCATTGTAACATTTTAACAATTATTAATAAAATTTAAGGGTACCGTCCTTTTTTCTTTTATAAAATATGTTAAAATAATTTGTTTATTATTCATCTTCATCCAAATTTGTTAGAATCTTAACAGTTTTGATGGCTTAAAAGAGAAGAAAAGGAAAAGGAAGTGACCAAAGTGCACTGACCAAACTTTGGGGTTCTTTGAAATTTGGCATGGGCGGTCGCCCACATCTCTATTGGGCGGTCGCCCATGTGTGCGAAAGTTAAACGTTGCTTGAATTTGGATATGGGCGGTCGCCCACCTCTCTATTGGGCGGTCGCCCATGTGTGCAGAGAGTTAAACATTGCTTGAATTTGGATATGGGCGGTCGCCCACCTCTCATGGGCGGTCGCCCCGCTTGGGCGGTTTTCAAAAAAAAAAAAAAAAAAAAAAAAAGCCAAAAAAAGAAATCGGAAAACCGTGGAACCGGAACCGAAACCGGCATCAAGGAACCGGAACCGGGAACCGAATTTAGGCGGTTCCGTCTCGGTTCCTCCCTTCCCCGGAACCGGAACCGGCGGTTCGGAGCAGGAACCGGAACCAGGAACCAGGATGCCCATGTCTACCCCCGCCTACCCCACCCCCCAAAAAAAAAAATTTATTTTTTTTTGTAATCGCCCCACCCATCCCTGCCTACCCCCACCCACCCACCCCCAAAAAAATTTTTTTTTTTTTTTTTGTAACTGCCCCACCCACCCCCTCCACCCCACCAATTTTTTTGTTTATTTTTTTTTTGTAACCACCCCACCCACCCACCCCCTACCTACCTCACCCCCCCCCACCCACCCACCCCCAAAAAAAAAAATATTTTTGTAACCGCCCCACCCACCCCACCTCCCACCCCCCAAAAAAATTTATTTTTTGTAACCGCCCCACCACCCCATGCCTACCCCACCCCCACCCACCCCAAAAAAAATTTGGAGGGGGTTGGGTGGGGGTGGGGTAGGCGAGGTTGGTGGGGGCGGTTACAAAAAAAAAAAAAAAAAAATTGGGGGGTGGGTGGGGTAGGCGAGGGATGGATGAAGCGATTACAAAAAAATAAAAAAAAAATTTTGGGTAGGCGGGGGTGGGGGCGGTTATAAAAAATAAAAAAATAAAAAAATTTTGGGGGTGTGGGGTAGGCAGGGGGTGGGTGGGTGGTGGGGTGGGGTAGGCGGGGGTGGGTGGGGTGGTTACAAAAAATGATTAAAAAAAAAATTTTAATAAAACATTTTACGCCCTTCCGAAAAATATTTTTCTTACCAAACACCCGAAAACATTTTACACCCTTTCTCTGTAAAACATTTTACGCCTTACCTCCGTAAAACATTTTACAGGAAAACATTTTACAGGAAAACATTTTTCGAAAAACGTTTTCCAGAAAATGTTTTACGTCGAAACAAACGGAGCCTTAGTGTTATTTGGATGGTTTGTAATTTGAGCAGGTTTTGGTTTGGATGTTTGTTTTTTCAGGTGGGTTTGCTGAATGTGCTGCTGATGGGGGGCTTCCGTTTATGTGAACTCGCTACATGGTGTGGCGATTTCACTAAACTCGCTACACCATGTAGCGAGTTCACCTAAATATTTTTTTTTTGCCTTTTGTTCTCGACATTGCAAGAGGTCACCTTATGTGACCGCATCCATTCCCCCATTTTATTTTTTTTTGCTCGACATCTCAGGAGGCCACACCATGTGATCGCTTGCATTGCTTAAATCGCTATACCGTGTAGCGATTTTAGTGAAATCGCTACACGATGTAGCGAGTTAAGCAATGCAAGCGGTCACATGGTGTGGCCTTAGATTTTTTCCTTGACTCAATGTCCTTAGATTTTTTCATTAACCTATTTTTCATTTCTTTTTTAGTGAATTATGTTAAATATTTTAATTTAATTAGTATAATGAAAATAAAATTATTATTGATATACCACTAAATAATATCAATTATATTTTAAAGTAATTTTTAAAATTATTACGAACTCACTCCAAATTACATCAACTTTTCAAGTTTAATTTTAATGAAAATTACATAAAATATATCTGCAACTGAAACTGAATCCAATTCAAACCAAACATAAATTACATGAAAAACATTCTGCTACTCCCTAATGTTCGGGCATCTACGACGATTGTGCCCTTCTTGTTGGCATGATGAACACAAAGTCTTCCGTTTATCTGCTTGAAAATCCATAGAATTACGGAAGCGTCTTGATCTAGGTCGTCCGGACTTCGCAGAACGTCGAAGTAGGGGATTAGGGGAAAAACTGGGCACGAAACCATCCACACCCCAATAGTCCTCATGCTCGATTGGTTCGAATGTCCCCTTCCATGTCTTGTAGTATTCCCCAACGGTGTAAAATGGAGAAACGAAATCTCGACCATCAAGATTTTGTGATGGGAACAAGGCATGTGATAGGCAACCCATTTACCACATGTGCAGCTACGCTCATTAAGTCGGACAATCTGTATATTTCCTCCGTGATCACCCTGACGTGCGGTTGTCACTTGATACACCCCCATTTCATGATTGTTGAACCTCCTGACCTGATGTGTTGCCCCTTTCGCGGTGTTCTTCAAGTAGTGATAATTGACTTTCTGGCTGAATTGGTGTAGGGGATTGATGTTAGGGTTATCAGGATTACCTCTTAAGGCATTAATTGAAAATTCATGCCTAACTTGAAAGTACTCCACACAACGGTAGAAGGCAGTTTCAACAATTGCTGTGATTGGCATCCCACGAGCTCCCTTCATCACACCATTGAAAACCTCAGACATGTTGGTAGTCATGATGCCATACCTGTAACCACCATCGTGTGCCAATGTCCATTTTTTGGCATCCAAATTCTGAAACCATGCAATTGCCTCGGGCTTAATTCCACGGATACTCTCTAAGATAGATTTCAATTTTATATCTTGAGTTGCTCTACCCGCTCTCCAAAACAGATACTTCAACCCTTCCCCTCTATGCTTTTCCAAGAAATTTGCTCGCATATGTCTCAAGCAATATCGATGATGCACGTTTGGCCACCACGTATCTTCAGCTACAGTCTTCAGAATGCCCCAATGACGGTCAGATATCAAGCATACTTCACGACTCTTGATAATATGCTTGCAAACCAGGTATAAGAACCAACGCCAGTTCGGCCAGTCCTCCTTTTCAACAACGGCAAATGCAAGCGGAAGTATACTGTCCTGGGCGTCAACACCCATGGCAATCAGTATTACCCCTTTATATCTACCATGCATAAATGTTCCATCCACAGAAATGACTGGCCGACAATGAGAGAAAGCTTCAATGCAAGGCCCAAATGCCCAGAATACCTGTCGAAACATGGAGGACTCACCGACATGAGGAGGAGGTATAGAGTACTCAACAATTGTCCTCGGGTTGTATTTTTGAATGGCTGCTAGGACGCGGGGTAACCTTTTATAAGATTCCTCCCAATCTCCAAAAACCTCTGCAATGCCCTTCTGCTTTCCACACCATGCCTTCTTGTAAGTAATTACCTTGTTGAACCTTTTAGAGATGTGTGCAATAATGACTCCAACCTTGACATCTGAATCAGTCTTAATAACACTAACGACTTCTCGACCGATAAACTTGGAATCTAGATTGGGGTGATCTTGACTTGCTCCAGAATATAAGCAGTAGTGAGGAGCCTTATACTTGGTCACTTCCCAATAGCCAAACTTCTTCCACTCACATGAACATAAAAATTGCATGGATAATTTTTCAATAGACACTCAATTACCCATGTGTGAGGTGTGCTCTTTCTTACCCTGAACCTGCGATTGGTGCGAATATGGAACCTTTTTATATCAAATTGTGCCTCGTTCTTGCCAGGAAAGCGTATCCCTTTAGCAATCGCCTGTTTTTCCGGATCCCAAACTGGAAAACTATGTGCATGATCGTAATCAATCAAGCCTTGTTCTTGTCGAGCAGAAGTGCCAATATCACTGTAAAAGGGATAATCCGCTCTCTCATATCTTCGATTTTCCGGCACTTTATAGTGAACAAGAGGTGCTTCCACATCATCATCAATTGGCCCATCATCACCGGCTCCCAAATCGACATCAGAATCACTACTACCCTCCTCATATTCATCATCATCCTCTAGCATTGCATCTACATCAGTGTGTACTTGTAAGTACCCCAATCTGGATCGCTCTCCATCCCAGCATACGACAAAACCAGAGGCAAACTTCCGGAGGTCATAACTCCTTCATACGAACTCCGATTGAGACGTGCCATATATGGTTGGAAAGCTCTCGACGAGAGCTAGCTTGCCATCACATTCACAAGAGCATGGAAAGTCCGTACGGACCTCTTTGCATGCCAAAAGGTCCGTACGGACCTCTTTGCACCAGACATAATCATTACGAAAATCCCCTTAAAGTCCACGAGATTCCCTCAAATCCCGGAAATCCATCATTACCTAAGAGGTCCGTACGGACCTCTTTGCAGTTTTCCACTACTATAAATAGAGGGCTTCCCCTCCTCATTTTGACACACCTCCCACTTCTCTCTTCCTCCCTAAGCCTTCTGGCTCCCCTTCTAAGACCTTTCGAGGCATTCCCGGCCCCTTCGGATCCTTCCGAGGCCTTCCGAGCCCCCTCGAGGTGCTCCGAAGCCTCTCCGAGCGCTCCCGAGACGCTCCCGCGCTGCCGAGGCACTCTCGAGGTACTCTGAGGCCCCTCGTGGTACTCAGAGGCCTTGCACTGGTCTTTCCACGGTGTCCGGCTCTTTCCGAGTCAAACCGGCGATCCCAAACCTTGCCGAACCTCTGCCGAATCCAACCAACGATTCCAACGCACGCCGAACCTGCGCCGGCCCAGTCCCGACGATCCCCACGCACGCCGAACCTGCGCCCAAACGCGGCTACTCGGTTTCAACTCACGCCAGAAACTCTGTCGCGGACAACCGCATCCCCGAAGCAATCCAGGAGCGCTACTCAGGCCTCAAACACTATTCCCTGCGGAGAGACAGGACACGAACCAACATTGGTAAGGCTTCCTTCCTATTCTATTTCAATACATTTCAATACAATGTAGACATCCGATCTGACATGCATTTTTAAAAGCACGCACACACACACATGACATTTAAAGGATATTAGGGGTATCAGAAAGACTCGTTTTACGAGGCTACTCGGAGTGAGCTCTAATATTCTAATATTCTCTTCCGAGGAGTCATCGACCTCCGAACTCAAAATCTCATCACACAAAAACAGTTTAAAATTTATCTTTAAGCGATGCCCTTTTCAATGTTTTGGGCTTAATAAAAACGGCGTGGCGACTCTACAAAATGCGAAAGCAAAACGGCGAGACACCTCCAACACGCAACGCTAAACGGAATAAGCCGGATGCTTGGGCGCGATTGTCTTGCCTCTCGGATCCGGGCGACTTCCCGAACGGCGACGAATGCGAGATCTGGGGCTCCGCGCGAGCCGGATCCGGGTAATTTCGGTTGGCGACTCTTTGGGGACATTTTGTTTTAAAAACTTTTAAACAAAACAAAAGATTTTTAAAACGATGATGAGGGTCAAACTTTCATTTTACCCCTTCCTTTAAGCATTGTGTGTGTGTGCACGTGCTTTACGTTTTTATTTTACAAAAAAAAAAAAATAAAAATACAAAAAAATGCATCATTATACATACGTGCATACATTTAAAATTCTTCAAAAACTTCTATTTTACTCGAAAAAGAATTTTAGAGACCGCACACTACGCGCCTTCTTGCCTCGGTTACACCGCACACTACTGTTCTTTGCCTCGGTTACACCGCACGCTATGCGCAGCTGTGCCTCGGATACACTGCACACTGACAACCCTTAACCCGGAGTGGTCTCGGTTGCGATCCGTTTGGTCTTCCTAGGCCTCTTGGCGCGCACGGGATCATTCCAAACATCCCATCCTAGCCAAGCGTCAACCACACGTTTGAGTCTTGAGTCACACTCTGTCCGGACTCGGTTGGTTTTACCCGGTCAGGTGTCATACGGCTGGATACATATACCATGCCGGCCATTTTACGAGTCAAGGCTCGGAACTCAAGATCCCTTGCGCAAGCAAAGCGATGAAAGGTCATGCTAAAATCTTGACACGATCTTGATTTCGAAGCTACGCCCGAACGATGTTCCGTCCGGATATACATCCATGCTCGCGTGACACCATGTCATCACGCCTTTGATACGTCGGCCATGACGATATGACCCGGCCAACGCCTAACGTCACGAGATCCCTTGCGCAAGCAAGCAAGAGAAGGTCATGCCAAACTCTTGACACGATCTTGACTCGGTGGCGGCTCGGTTCACTATTCACATGGCTAACGCATCAAAACGAACATGGCAGGCTCGGTCCTTAGGTTCGATTTTTCTTTTAGGCCGGTGGAAACCGCTTGCACTATAGGACCCTCGCACAGGGCTGTCCGCCGGGATGTCGAAATACGGGTGCAAAACGAGGGGCTTATAGCCGCACGAGATGGTCTCCAGTGACCCGGGATCTAGCATAGTTGCGAAAAAGAAGAGCAATCTTTTCCAACCTACCTAGGATTACGAGAAAATCTTGTTTTAAGTAAATTAAAACAACAAAAAAAAAATCAGAAAATAAAAGAAACGGAAACCGCATGCCACGTGAGCTTTCCCCCTTCTATCCCGTTAGGCCATTCCTGTGTCTAAACCTTGCCCGTCACCGCCTCCAGTGAACCGAGAGTGGTTGAGAATCCTGGAAGCCGCCTTTTCGGTATTGAGGTCACAAGGTCCAGATAGCCGCTTCCGGTTCAACGGTCCGCACCGTCCAATACTCCCCGTGACGGGATCAACGGATAACGGTGAGGGAAACGGAACCCCGCCACTAAGGAATCTCCGGACAATGGAGGAGGTGCTGCGAGCCTTCGAAGCCATCAAGAAGCGCCAAGAAGAACGGCAAGCTGGATCGTCGACACCTTGCGTCTTCGAGGAACGAGTTGCGGTTCCCGACGATGGAACCTTTGTTCTCATAGAAGACGAAGACATCTGGCTCCCCAGGTTTCTCAAAGCTATCGGCGGAGTCCCGCCTCCGCCAAGCTACGAGATCCCGGCAACGCAAAGCGGCTCTCGCTCAGCTCCCCTCCGGCATCGGTCAGCGGCTCAGGCATGCACGCCTCGGATCGATCGGTTTCCGGCTCACGCACATCAAGCTCATTACCAACGGCACACATACGTGCTGCTCCGCGGATCCCGGTGCATCTCGGTATCCCCCGAGGATTCAATCCTTTGCCTCTATACGAGCCTCGCAATCACAATCGAAGTCCCCATTCTTACCGGGGACGGGCATCCCGGCGGATATCCAGGCATCTCAAGTTTGCCACTGCTAGCACGCAATTGGGGCTAGCAGAATCGTTTCCCAGTTCCCAAACACGGCCCTTAGCGGACACTGGCAATCACGCCCTCAACTTCCAACACCCCGGGGTATGGGTTGGTATACACTCGACTACCTCCCAGAGACTCCCGAATGGCGATCCCGTGGCCCGATCCACCTCCATCTTCGATTTCCGTCCACGAAAACGGTAACCCGCCTCGGACAGTGACCCTCACATGGCTTGGTTGATCGAACAGATGAAAGACATGCAAGGCAAGCTAGCTAGTTCTCGGAAGGACTCCCTCACGCCTACCGATCCGAACAAAGTGGTCCCTCTCCCTCAAAGTTCGGGATGCCGGAAATGGAAAAGTTTGACGGAACAGAATGCCCGAAAACCCACATCGACACCTACGTCACGGGTATGAGAGCGAAAGGGCAACCCCTCAGCGGATGGCGGACCACTTCCGGCATTCTCTCAAATCCACGGCGCTAAGATGGTTCCTCGATGTAAAGGCGAGAAAACCGCTCCACGTGGGACCAAATCGGCGAGATCTTCCTAGAGAAGTACCGCGCCAACCTTGAGTGGGAGACAAACCGCCACGATCTGCAAGCCACTAGAGCAAAGGATGATGAACCCGTTGGCGAGTTCTACAAAAGATGGAATTGGAAGCTTAGCGAGATAATGGATCCGCTTTCCAAGAAGAGCAAATGGATATCTTCCATTCTGCCTCAAACCATCTACTGAGGGCCTTGATTAGCCACCACTTCTATCCGACCTTCGTGCCATGGTCAATGCCGGGACCAAGTTCGAAAAGACGGCGAGCCTACAAAAGACACCGGCCACTCTTGCTCCTTCCCACCGCTACCCGGGCGGCCTCGTCAAATTCGGCCTTTGTTCCAAACATAGGAAAGGAGGCCGCCGGAGCGATCCAGCTACATCCGAACGGAGTCCAAGGAAGCCGCGATCAAGCGCCCACGAGAAATAACAATCCTCCGGACGCGGCGTTCTCGGCACTTCGACAACCTTGGAATGCCTCTAAGCCAAGTGTTTGAGGCGTTGATGAAGCGAGAACATGCTCAAGCCCCTTGAGAATTATCGGTAGGAATCCTAACCTAAGCGTGGATATGAGCAAGCATTGCGCTTTTCACAACTACCGGGCCACACCAACAATTGCGTCATACTAAAACAAGCGATCCAGGCGATTGAAGAAGGAAAGTTGGAATGCCCACGCGGTCCCGGCACGATCGGAAATCAATTCCCCAACAACAATTGGGGAAAGCATCGATGAGAAGCCTTTCGACCTTCTCAGCGCGTCAAAAATGCCATTGAGGAGGCTGGGTTACCTTCTCATGACCCACAACCGGCAAAGAAGAAATCGTCTGGAAGCTTGATCTAACCCGAGTCTCCTAGAGTCTAGCTTCTAAAATAAAAGACCACTGCAGTACGTCGTGTTTAAAGTTTAAGTCTCTCGAGTCGTCGACGGCCTTATGCTGAAGATTATGTGTTTGTAACAAAAATTGCGCTTCTTTATGCTTCGAATAAAAGTTCGACCTTTACGAGTATCCCCTCATTGCCACTTTAACAAATGATAAATTAACTAACCAAAACAGTTAATAATGATTCACTTGATAAAGACGCCTTGAGACACATTAATGAACAATGCATTAAACAAATCTTTAAGCATGTTGTCAAACGAGAGAAAAATCGGGCCCAGTTTGCCGAGAATGTTCTAACCAAAATGAATTTGGGAGCTGGCGAAGAGTCGAAGAGACGCAAATCAAAGAATCATACGAGTCCACCTCGTAGGTTCTAGTCTTGTTCTCATTCAATCGGGTCCTCCTCGGACATTGTAATTAAGTCTTCAATTTTCCATACGAAAGTTTTCTTTCTTTTCTTGCTAGACTTGAGACATTATTTTGCACCCCACATTACATTTAATGAAATGGTTTTGTTCTATGTGATCACTTGCATTGCTCAACAAGTAATTCCACAAATGATTAATGCTTTGATTAATTGGTGTGAGAAAGTCAATCGGTAGCTCCCCATACACCTTACCATACCCCACACAAAGGCCTCCATCAAGCCATACACTTTCCAAAACATGTCCCCACCATCACCTTGACCAAGTCAACGACGGCGGGAACATCGAAAGGACAACAAAAGGTCACTCGGCATCAAAAGATTGACCCCATGTCGACAACAATTTAGGGGCTTGCCTTCGCCCTCGTGCGCATCAAGAAAGTTCAAGCGAGGGCTTGCCTTCGCCCTCGAAGGCACAAAAAAAAAAAAAAAAAAAAAAAAAAAAAAAAAAGAAGCTCAAGCGAAGCTACACAAAAAAAAAAAGCTCAAGCGAAGCTTCACAAAAATAAATGAGGTCAAAGACCCGAGCCAACGATCAAGAAGCAATGGATTCATTAAAGCTGCCGTCAAATACGACTTGTCAAGGAATCACCTCAAGGCACGTGCCTCGTCATTCAACCTTCCGAGCCTTTTCGCCAAAGGCCGCGCAAATATTCATGCCACGGCCCCAAAGCCAAACACGGTTCAAACCCGAACTACGTCGACTGAGCTCCTTGTCTTAAGGGGAACGTAGGCATCCGAGAAATGGTCCGATCATAAACACATACAAATCCACAAACCCGATCTCATCAATGACCTCTCCTATACACAAACCTTCTTTCACACCGGACCAACTCGATCCTTGATACCGGTTGACTTTCTCCTCGTGATTAATCAAAGCATATCGGGTTTAATTGTTGAATAACCCGAACATCAACAAAGGGTTTTAAGCAAACAAGTGATCATTGTGAACAAATCAAGTTTTCGAGATGTCTCGACAAGTCTTCTTTTTCTACAAAATAGGACAATAGAGCTAAACAACGATTTTACGTCGGCGGGCTTCCATACACTTTTACAAGCTTTTCGGTACTCATACTCTCTCAAAAGAGTCAAACCCAAAAGCATTTCTTTTGTGCCTACATCAAATAAGGCATTCACACAAAAGGGGACCCGTTCCCGCCTTTTCAAAAATAAATACGCCCTTGCAAGTGTACATTACGAGTCATTTCTTCCACAAAGAGGGTCGAACTACGCGGACTGAGCCTCTCGGTCAGGGGAACGTAGGCGGCCTTCGTTGGTTCGGTCTAAGGAATACACAAAATTCCAAAAATTGATGCCACGAGGCTCGGGAAAGAAGCAAGCAAGAGATTTTGCGTCTCGACAAAGCTTTAAAAGTAAATCACAAATCATCACGGTTAAAACACTTCTTGATGAGTTCAAGCACGGTCTACTCTCAAACTCACAACATGCTAAAAGACGACTTAAAACATTTAACAATCAATGTGTGCACGATGCCGATGAATGGATACTCGGTGTTTCGGAAGGTCATTCCATGCTACTCGCGTTTGGCCCTTCATCACTCTTTCCTTTCCTCCCTCGTCCCCAGCGAGTCTTTTTCATTCCCCATGAGCGAGTTACTGTCTCCCTCATTCCGAGATCGGGAGTCCTCCTTGTCGTGTCAAACGAACCGGTCGCTCTCGGAGCATCGTTCACCGTGCCTCGGCTCGGATCTCCTCCCTACGAGTGCACGCAAGGGGACCTCTCCCCCGCCGGTCTGTCAACTCGAGTCACGTAGTCAAACAAAGCGTCTCCCGCTGACATCACGAGGGTTAGACCAAGCTTGCACTCCTAAGGCTATAGCGGAGACGACAATCTTGCCCCGAGAATTGCTTCACGCTGCTCCCCAAAACCACTTGGAGTGCAGATATGCTACTCATACCAATCCGGGTACTCGATGGTCGAGACAACATTCTCCCGGCATCTAAGGAGCACCGCGGGAGGGAAAGCGGAATACTTCCATACCCTCGGAAAATACATAAAAGCATCGGGATCTGTCATGCGAGAAAGAAGCTACCTCCACGTTGGCAATGTCATCCCGGCCAATGAGGCTCTGCCTCATCCCGGGCGACGGGAAACAAGCAACGGAACACGAGAGAAAGAGGACGAGGCAAACACGGAACTCGACAACATAGGAACCTTCTGACGAGGCCCTCCTAGTTTCAATCCCCCAAAGGGAAACCCACCAGCGAATCGATGCGTACCAAGATGTGCCATCCATCTCTCCCAGCGGGTGATCCATGTCCAAGACAAAAGGTCACCGAGCAAAGCGTCCACGGACTAAGAGACGCCGGAGACTCGGGCATGGTTTGAAGCCTCTCTCGCAACCATAATGCAAGCAAAGCGGGGGCTTCCCCGCATGAATCGGTCCCTCGTCACCGGATGATCTACACCGTGGAAGGTTTCCCACGGAACCAAAGGAACGATATCCTCGCCCGCCCGACAATGGCTGCCATATCAAACGAGCACCGTCACATATCTGAGGTAGCTGACCCCGAAAAGAGTGGCTATCAAGCCTGGCGAACGCGTCCCGGAGAGCATCACTCCCGCCACCGCTCATGAAAGGCTGTCAGCTGCCCATTGCTCGAGAAAACTTGCCAAAGGCGCCTCGGCCTCCATTAACCACAAATGCATTCCCGGCTCATGCGACATGCACAAAAATAATAATAAGCTAGCAACAATTCCTAGGTCGATCCAGGGAATCACAAATACGTCATTACATCTTAAATAAAATACTTTCTTTGTGCAAATACAAGTGTTTTATTACGGTACAAAATGTGCATTTGCTCTACAAAAAAAAAAAACAATGGAAAGAGGAAAAGCAAAAGAGCCTAATCCGATTCATCATCATCCTCCTCCTGGCTTGAGAAATTCGGCATCTCGGCGCCTCCGCGGCCACATCATCGTCCTCGGTGAACCCGGCACCTTCCTCAGCCAGGATAATCCAAGAAGTCCACGGGAATAAGAACGAAGAAGGAAAAAGAAGATGAGCCGTCCCTCCTCTCCTTGTCCGGCCACACAGGCGTCCCACGTCCTCGCCAAGTTCGAGACGGAGGTGCTACCTCGCCCTCGCCAAGTTCGAGACGGAGGCTCCATCTCGCCCTCACCGCAAGTTCGAGACGGGGCGCTACCTCGCCCTCGCCAAGTTCGAGACAGAGGCTCCATCTCGCCCTCACCGCAAGTTCGAGACGGGCGCCGTCTCGCCCTCGCAAGTTCGGACGGGCGCTACCTCGCCCTCGCAAGTTCGAGACGGAGGTTCCATCTCGCCCTCGCGCAAGTTCGGACGGGCGCTACCTCGCCCTCGCAAGTTCGGACGGGCTCCATCTCGCCCTCCCCGCAAGTTCGAGACGGGCGCTACCTCGCCCTCACCAAGTTCGAGATAGAGGCTCCATCTCGCCCTCCCCGCAAGTTCGGACGGGCGCTACCTCGCCCTCGCAAGTTCGAGACGGAGGTTCCACCTCGCCCTCACCGCAAGTTCGGACGGGCGCTACCTCGCCCTCGCAAGTTCGAGACGGAGGCTCCGTCTCGCCCTCACCGCAAGTTCGAGACGGGCGCTACCTCGCCCTCGCAAGTTCGAGGCGGAGGTTCCACCTCGCCCTCACCGCAAGTTCGAGCAAAGGCTCAGTCGCGTCCTCGTCCTTTCGGCGGCTTCGATCAACGCCGGCGCATCCGCGGCATTTCGGCAACTTCGGTCGGGCGCCACACGTCCTCGACATTTCAACAACTCGATCGGGCGCCCCGTGCCCTCTAACACTTGGCAATTCGGCCCAGACGCCGCATGTCCTCTTCATCTCGGTCGGAGGTGCCCCACATCCTCGACAATTCAACTTCCTCCTCAAAGGTGCCTCCTCCTGCGAGGTAAACACGACAAAGGTATGTCAATAAACTTCAAACGCATGAGACATAGGCGTAATAAATGCTACATAAAAGAAGAATCCCGGCCACGGCATGATGCCTTTCCAAAAATTCCCACAAACAAAGTTCCATATAGGATCCACAAAATGCCCGTCAAACTCGACTTAGGTCCGGACGCCTTAGAATAGTCTCAACTTAGGTCATATTCTGAACTAGGTCCCAACTTAGGGTCATATTCTGAACTAGGTCCCAACTTAGGGTCATACTCTTGAACTAAGTCTCCCTTAGGTCATACTCTGAACAAGGTCCCAACTTAGGTCATATTCTGAACTAGGTCCCAACTTAGGTCATACTCTGAACTAGGTCCCAACTTAGGTCATATTCTGAACTAGGTCCCAACTTAGGTCATACTCTGAACTAGGTCCCAACTTAGGTCATACTCTGAACTAGGTCCCAACTTAGGTCATATTCTGAACTAGGTCCCAACTTAGGTCATACTCTGAACTAGGTCCCAACTTAGGTCATACTCTGAACTAGGTCCCAACTTAGGTCATACTCTGAACTAGGTCACAACTTAGGTTCATACTCCCGAACTAAGCTTCAACTCGGGACATCACCACGTCCGCTCACCACAAACCTCACTACTTCACCACGGGCGGCCGGAAGGCTTTAAACCACTCGGTCAGGAAGACCGTATAAACCTCCCCATCACTATCTCCGGCCCGGAAGGCTTTAAACCACTCGGTCAGGAGGCGTATAAATCGGCCAAACTACTATCCCCGGCCGGAAGGCTTTAAACCACTCGGTCAGGAGGCTGTATAAATCGACCAAACTACTATCCCCGGCCGGAAGGCTCTAAACCACTCGGTCAGGAAGACCGTATAAATCTCCCAAATCACTATCGCCAGGCCGGAAGGCCTTAAACCACCCGATTAGGAAAATCGTAAAATTTCCATCCCGAGGATACCACCGCGTCCTCACAATTGACCTCGGCGGTCACCACGCATATCGGGACATCACCCCGTCCTTATCAACGACCTCGGCGGTCACACAACACTTTAGGGCACCACCACGCTCACATACACTCACAATTTCACGACCTCGAACTACGACCGGGCTTGATTCCCGCCGGGGATACGTAGGAATCCTATCGCGGGGTCCGGCCATTCGACCTATACGGTCGCTCGGGACACCGCCACGTCCTTATCATGACCTCGGCGGTCACACAACACTTCGGGGCACCACCACGCCCGCACTCACAAACACTCGCCCCACACACGAACTACGATCGGGCTTGATTCCCGCTAGGGATACGTAGGAATCCTATCGCGGGGTCCGGCCAGCGGCCTAACGGTCACATAACGGGACACCGCCGTGTCCTCACGCAGCGACCTACACGGTCACTTCCTCTCCCGGCACGCGATCCGGATCGGGACCCTTATCTTATCGACGGCCCCACTTCTTTCATAAGTGACGTCGCCGAGGGGCTTACGTAAGTACCCCAATCTGGATCGCTCTCCGTCCCGGCATACGACAAAACCGGAGGCAAACTTCCGGAGGTCATAACTCCTTCATACGAACTCCGATTGAGGCGTGCCATATATGGTTGGAAAGCTCTCGACGCGAGCTAGCTTGCCATCACATTCACAAGAGCATGGAAAGTCCGTACGGACCTCTTTGCATGCCAAAGGTCCGTACGGACCTCTTTGCACCTGAACATAATCATTACGAAAATCCCCTTAAAGTCCACGAGATTCCCTCAAATCCGGAAATCCATCATTACCTAAGAGGTCCGTACGGACCTCTTTGCGATTTTCCACTACTATAAATAGAGGGCTTCCCCTCCTCATTTTTCACACCTCCCACTTCTCTCTTCCTCCACTAAGCCTTGGCTCCCCTTCTAAGACCTTTCGAGGCATTCCCGGCCCCTTCGGATCCTTCGAGGCCTTCCGAGCCCCCTCGAGGTGCTCAGAAGCCTCTCCGAGCGCTCGAGACGCTCCCGCGCTGCCCCGAGGCACTCTCGAGGTACTCTGAGGCCCCTCGTGGTACTCAGGAGCCTTGCACAGTCTTTCCCACGGTGTCCGGCTCTTTCCGAGTCAAGCCGGCGATCCCAAAGCCTTGCCGAACCTGCCCGAGATCCAACCAACGATTCCAACGCACGCCGAACCTGCCGGCGATCCAGACGATCCCCACGCACGCCGAACCTGCGCCCAAACGCGGCTACGGTTTCAACTCACGCCGAAACTGCGTCCGCGGACAAGCGGCATCCCAGAAGCAATCCAGGAACGCTACTCAGGCCTCAAACACTATTCCCCTGCGGAAGACAGGACACGAACCAACATTGGTAAGGCTTCCTTCCTATTCTATTTCAATACATTTCAATACAATGTAGACATCCGATCTGACATGCATTTTTAAAAGCACACACACACACACAACTTTTTAAAGGATATTAGGGGTATCCAGAAAGACTCGTTTTACGAGGCTACTCGGAGTGAGCTCTAATATTCTAATATTCTCTTCCCGAGGAGTCATCGACCTCCGAACTCAAAATCTCATCACACAAAAACAGGTTTAAAATTTATCTTTAAGCGATGCCCTTTTCAATGTTTTGGGCTTAATAAAAACGGCGTGGCGACTCTACAAAATGCGAAAGCAAAACGGCGAGACACCTCCGACACGCAACGCTAAACGGAATAAGCCGGATGCTTAGGGCGCGATTGTGCTGCCTCTCGGATCCGGGCGACTTCCCGAACAGCGACGAATGCGAGATGCCGGGGCTCCGCGCGCGAGCCGGATCCGGGTAATTTCAGTACTTCCTCTTCTTCATAGTCAACATCATAATCATCATTAACATGATCATTATGCCCAAATGCCCGATCATCATCATTAACATGATAATTATACCCAAATGCCCCATCATCATAATTTGGTGTTTGGGTTGATACAAGAGTTTGGGAACTTGGACCAACCCCTGCATCACGGTTACCAGTTGGTGAATACCCATAAATGGTCTCTGTGTGCTATGCTTCAAACTCTAGATTGGGTCGATTTTCAATCAATTTTACAACCACATACAGCTGCAAATTTCCAATCCCCCCAAATTTAGCAAACTGATCGAACATTACATCCATACACGCATCATCTTCAATACGGAAAGGAAAGTACTCACCAATCCCGCTATCAAAAGAATGAGGACATCTGTAAATGACTTCCAAATCAAATTGAGACCGATCTAAGTTCGCCTTTTTATATAACTCATCAATCAACTCATTGTATTTCCATCGGCAATCACCCCTTATTGCATATTTTGACCCTTTTTTGAAATGAGGACCATCAAACGGTTGTTCATCATCACCTCCCCAATAACCCATAAAAATGATTGGACCCCCGTTCATCTTAAACCCTACATTACGAAATCAAAGTGTTAAAACCTACATAACAAAACTCTAACATTTATATCTACAATATAATAAAACACAGTTAAATAATTAAATTTTATATCTAAACACAAGTGAAAACAATGATTAAGATGATGCTAATTTACCTTGATTCTTGATCTTCAACAATTCTGATGAAATAAAATGATGTGAAGAAGTTTTATTTTGAAGAAAGGTGATTGAGAGAAAGGTGATTGAGAGAAAGAGAGAAAGCTGAGAGAAAGGGATTACATTCACGTGAATCCATTTACTCACGGGTTTTGAAAACTGAACTTTGTAGCTGGAAAGTGGTTTGTCAGACTTAAACTCGCTACACTGTGTAGCGAGTTTCACTAAAGTTGAATTAAACTCGCTACACCGTGTAGCGATTTCAACTTTAATGAAACTCGCTACACGGTGTAGCGAGTTTAAGCCAGAGATTATCCCCCCAATAATTTCATTCGTTTCAACATTTCTTATTTCCATTTTTTTTCGTTCGCGAAGGTATTTTGAGCAATAAATATAGGTTAATTTAGTTATCATAATGAATATCTAAAAATTGTTACTTGTAGTACATATAATGGTGTAACAATAACAACTTTTAAATTTTAATTTGGACAATTAATTCAACTTCAAATTATTGCTCAAAATAGCTTCGTACTAACATCAATTTTTTTTTTTTACATGTGTTAAAAAAATAATGACATGTTGCTGAATTATTTTTTTTTAAATATTTTTTTTACATATTTTAAAACAAATGATGACATGTTGCTGAATTAAGTTTTTGTTTCAAATTTTTTTTATGTGTTAAAAAAAATATGTCATGAATAATTGCAACAAAACCAAACACAAACTGTACAAAATAATTTAAAAAAACTAAAATAACATCACAAAAAATAAATATTGTCAAGTTAGTGGCCACATTCCGGCCACATAGGAAATCTTACATTAAATCCAAAAAATTCAGTGACCACAGCCCGATCACATAGAAAAATATTACATAAATTCCGGTACATATTAAATTCGACAGAAATTCAAATATTACATGTCCAACAAATTAACTTAACAATTCTTAGGGAAGACCTTAGAAACATTGAAACGTGTAATGTTAAGTAGTTTTTTTGAGCGTGAGACGGCAACAACAGCAACCTAATAGATCAACAAAACAAAACATTTAGACCAAAATATTAAGGAATATATCCTTAGGGAGTGTAATGTTAAGGAAAATATTTCATACCTGAGTAAGTATAAGAACAACACCAACACCTATGTTACTTCCGCCCTCGCTTTCCTTAAGCACTTTGTCAGCAATGTAAGCTCCAATTGTGTCAGTAGGATCCTTCAAAGTCACCGAAACAGAGTCATGACCAGTTGGTTTGCACTCCTTAACAACAACAACAACCTAATAGAACAAAAATATAATGATCAATTATTTGTAAATTTCAACCTTAACTATAATTAATGTAAAATATTATACCTGTTCTACCCTGTCATATTGTTTGCATTTCTCCTTGATCATTCTCAACGGATAATATGTACCCTCTGCAGTAAGATAGTCCATTGCAGAAAGCCAAGCTTTGCCCTGGAAATCTTCATCCTCCACCGGCTCTTCAAGCTTTCTACGTATGGCCTCTTGGGTCAACTGAGGGGGGGGGGTCCCTGAGAGACATGAGCTTTTCCGGTGTGATGCCGACGCACGGCGGACTGTGCGACACCAGCGGGACCAACAAGGTTATGAGGCGGTGGAGATTCTAACTCTCGTTCGATTTGAGGCGGTGGAGATTCAAACTCTCGTTCGATTTGAGAGAGATTAGATTGACGATTGGAGGTTTGACCGGGATGACCAGGAAGAGGTTGTCGTCCACGATACCAGTGGGGGAGCGATGGATCCATTTTGACAGTTATAAATTTTGGATTGAGAGAGATGAATTAGATTTGAGAGAGATAGATGAGAGATGGATTGATAAAGAAAGAAAAGGGAGAGATGGACTGAGAAAGAAAGAAAAGGGTTTGAAGAAGACTGTTTTGTAGGGGTATTTGAATTTAAATAACTCGCTACACCGTGTAGCGAGTTTAATTTGGTTTGATCAAACTCGCTACACCGTGTAGCAAGTTTAGGTTAATTAATTGCCCTAATTAAATTCCCAACCGTCAAACTTAATTACCCTAAACTCGCTACACGGTGTAGCGAGTTTGACCAGACCCAAGTCAAACTCGCTACACGGTGTAGCGAGTTTCAAAAAAGGGGACACTCTGGGCAATACTTTGAAAAGTAAGTGTAAGTTATTTTGGTAAATAAAAAAGTAAAAAGTGATTATTTGAGAAAAAAATCGAGTAAACTGCTTACGCGAGGAGATGAGAAGGGGTTTATGTTTGGGGGATAGGGGTAATTTGGCCATTTTGAATTATTACAAATATGGGCAGGGACTATACGGTCGTTTTAATTGCAACAAAATTCTGTAAAAAGTTTTTTACACAATTATTAAAGAGATTTTTGAAAATGATTACTATCTACACGTTTTTAAATGAACTAGATTGACCCCCGTGCGATGCACGGACAGTTACTAACGAATAACTGATTAAAATCGAAATATATACAAAAGGAAATATAGATGTTTGTATACATTGTAAAACGATTATTTGAAAATTATATTGAAAATACAAAGATCAGATTGAAGGTCACTAAAATAAATATAATGTTACATCCGTGCAATGCACGGGAAGTTATTGATGCTTAAGAAGACAGAAATTAAATAAAATGACAAAATGAGAGGAATTTTTTTATTCATTGTGAAACACGGCTTTAAAAGACAACACTGTCGGTGCAAATGTCGAAAGAGGAAAAAAGATCATCATTACATATCAATATATTCGGACCAGCGGGATTGTGAACGTTTGTTAATGTGAAATATAATTGAAAACGACAAATGACATAGTATCGATTTAAAAGGGGGCCAATAACTAATAAATATTGACCTTTGACTTTTATTAATAGTCATAGCATAAAAGGAAAACAATAATACAAATATCTTGAACTGAAAAATATACACTATAACGTACATTTTGAAATATTTTTTTACAGACAATAATGAAACATTAATCAGATGTAAATATAATCTAATAAATTAGTCATTAAACTAAGAAATAAACAATTTTAGAAAGTAAAAAATGAATAAGTCCTAAGGGCAGTAACCAAAAAGAACTTTTAAAAGATGGATATTAAAAAGAAAAAAAAAACCCACACAAGCTAATTGTTACAAAAAAAACTCCCTGAATATTACAAAAATACTCTCATGTAAAAATGGCAAAATAATAATAATAATAATAATAATAATAATAATAATAATAATAATAATAATAATAATAATAATAATAATAATAATAATAATAATAATAAAAATAAAAATAATAATAAACATCCACATATTATTTGCAATCATGAAATTATTTACAAAAATATATTACCAATTAAAAAAAATGACATGTTCAAAAAAAATAATTACATGTTCGTCTATTATATATAAAAAGGGGAAAAAATTATCCTTCTATTCAAAAATGAATATTTCTTTCATCCCATAATTAATACTACTTTCTTGTCCCAAAAAAAAATTTTTGATTCCTTTGCCTCAAGGAATTTACTTGTCTAAATAATTAATATTTATTTTATGAGACGAAGAAACAAACATTATAAAAAATATTTTTTACAAAATAATACTACTTCAGCTATATAAAAAAAAAAATACTATTTTCGTACCAATGAATATTTTATAAAATATGACTTAATTTGTTTAAAAAATTAATGTCATATTTTGAAACAAAGGCACTAACATTACAACATTTCAAAAATGAATATTACTTTCGATTCAAAATGAATAACCCAAAGATAATACAACATTTTTTATCAAAAAAAAAATGATCATTATTCCCTTCATCTCAATTACTATTTTAAAAACTAATACTACTTCATTCGCCTCTGCAATTAATGTTTGTAATGTTAGTGCATTTGTCTCAAAATATGACATTAATTTTTTAGGCGAATAACGTAGTATTATTTTTAAAAATGTTCATTGAGCCAAAGGAAGCAATGTTAATTTTTCTTGGACATATAAAAAAATTCTATTTTTTAAGGAAAAAAAATTCCTTCAATTTAAAAATGAATATTACGTTCGTCTCATAATTAATACTACTTTCTATATCAAAAGAAAATTGCTTCCTTTGCCTCAAGGAATTTACTTGTCTCAAAAAATAATAATTATTTTTTGACACACGAAGACACAAACATTATAAAGATTAATTTTTACAAAATAATACTACTTCGGCTAAAAAAAGAAAATGCCATCTTCATCCCAATGAATATTGTATAAAATATTACTTAATTTGTTTAAAAAAGTAATGTCATATTTTGAAACGAAGGCACTAATATTATAATAATTCAAAAATGAATATTACTTTCGATTCGAAATGATTAACCCAAAAATAATACAACATTTTTTTCCAAAAAATTGAGCATTATTTCCTTCATCCCAATGAATATTTTAAAAAAATAATACTACTTCATTCGCCTCTGCAATTAATGTTTGTACTGTTCGTGTCTTCGTCTCAAAATATTACATTAATTTTTTAGACGAATAAAGTAGTATTATTTTTTAAAATGTTCATTGAGACGAAAGAATCAATGTTCATTTTTTTTGGACATATAAAAAAATTCAACTTTTTAAGAAAAAAATATTTCTTCAATTCAAAAATGAATATTACTTTCATCCCATAATTAATACTACTTTCTATATAAAAAAAAAATCCTTCATTTGCCTCAATGAATTGACTTGTCTCAAAATTTAATATTTATTTCCTGACACGAAGACACGAACATTATAAACATAAATTTTTACAAAAGAATACTACTTCAGGTAAAAAAATAAATTAATATATTCGTCCAAAGGAATATTTTATACAATATTACTTAATATGTTTAAAAAATTAATGTCAAATTTTGAAACGAAGAAACTAACATTACAAACAATAATTTATATTTAAAAAGTAAAATTATGATTATTATCATCATAATTTATAATAAAAAAATTTATAATAAAAAAATATACTTCAAACTTAATTAATTTTCAAAAAAAAAAAGATATTGAAAAATTGAAAGTAAAATAAAGAAATGATAATTAAGAAATTTATATTTAAGAAAGAGTGTTTTTTTTGGTGTCCGAATTAAATGAAATTAGTCTCTAATTAAAGAGAAAAAAAATTATGAATTTTGGTGTAAAAATTTAAATTTTTTTTTTTTATAAAATAATTAAGGTCGAAAAAAGGGGAGGAAAAATAAAAATATGAAATAAAACGGTCCAATCAGAGTGCGACACGTGTCGCTTTTAAAAAAAAAAAAGAAAAACCATTACGCGCCACACGCGCCTTTGTCGGGCGTGTGACGCACGCGCCCAATGACAGCTTGCCACGTATCATCTCCGCCTTGTTTATTGCCAAAATGCCACCTAGTGAAATTACGAAAATGCCCCTCGTTTTGGCTCCAAGACTATCCTCCTTTTATATATACTAGCAGTACTCCCTTGCGATGCACGGATAGCTATTAACACATATTGACGAAAATTCATACAAATATAAAAGGAAATAGAAATGTTTGTGTACATTGTAAAACACTTTTTTGAAAAGTATATTATTAGTACAAATATCAGATTGAATGTCACTAAAAGAAATATATATTTAAGGAATATTTAGTTTGTACGAAGCGCGTTTTATACGTAAATTCCCGTTATATTCAATAATAATCACATTTGACAGCCATTTTTCAATGCTATGGAATTGAACGCATATTTTTCATGTAAAACATATTTATTGTGTATTGAACGTGATATGTGCGTAATTTGCCCATATCACTTAGGTTAGCCAACGATTGATTGGGAAAGCGTAATCAATCTAGTTATAAGTCTCCACATCTTTCTCTTCAACTGCAATTCATAACTCTTGACTATAGTGATTCTCCAAACAAACAAATTACATGAAATGAAATTTTCAAGTATCATCGATTTTGATTTTTGAGAACTTATTTTGTTCTTGAACCGTATTCAACTTCTACATCCCCGTTTGATTTTTACATATTTCTTTAATATTTCTATTATACAAACCAATTTTTTAACTTTTAAAATTGGACAAAAGTTGAAGAAAAAATTATTAATATTTCTATTATACAATGATATTTTTTCTCTTTATTTCCTTATAAATGTAGAGATGAATAATATGACATAGAAAAATAAGAAAATACAATAAACTATAAATAAATAAATAAATAATAATATACAAATATTATCAATATTTAAAATTTATTCTAAAAAAAGATGAATACTATGCGGGTTCGGGTTGAAGGGGACGGTTCGAGCTAATCCCAAATCCACCCCAATCCAACCCGATTTAAAAGAAAACATTTCCAAACTCTTTTCATTAGAAGCGGATCAATGCGGGTTTAAGAGGGATTCAAAAATTTTATCAACCCGTTTTTTACTTACAAAATTCTTGAAATAGGGCAATATCAAGTTAAAGCACATACTAACATTATTTTCCTAGAATTGGGCAAAAAAAAGTAATTTGATTTCGCTACTTCAAAAATTTTGGTTACTTGAGACGGGAAATATAATTTTCCCTTCTAGTTAAAGCACATAATAATGCAATTTTTTGATTAAAAAAAGTAGTATTATTTTTTGGTGATTTATTTTGAGTTGAAAGTAATATTCATTTTTGAAATGAAAAAAATAAGTTTTTTTGTATAATGACATTTTTTAAAGTTGACTTGAGACGGAAAATATAATTACCCCTTCTAGTTTTATTTATTTTAGTTTTCATTATTACTTTCGATTCAAAATGAATAACCCAAAGATAATACAACATTTTTTATCAAAAAAATTGATCATTATTCCCTTCATCCCAATGAATATTTTAAAAACTAATACTACTTCATTCGCATCTGCAATTAATGTTTGTAGTGTTAGTGCATTCGTCTCAAAATATGACATTAATTTTTTAGGCGAATAACGTAGTATTATTTTTTTTAAATGTTCATTGAGCCAAAGGAATCAATGTTAATTTCTCTTTGACATATAAAAAAATTCTACTTTGTAAGAAAAAAAATAACTTAAATTCAAAAATGAATATTACGTTCGTCCCATAATGAAAACTACTTTCTATAGCAAAAGAAAATTGGTTCATTTGCCTCAAGGAATTTACTTGTCTCAAAAAATAGTTATTATTTTTTGACACACGAAGACACAAACATTATAAAGATTAATTTTTACAAAATATTACTACTTCGGCTAAAAAAATAAAATACCATCTTCATTCCAATGAATATTTTATAAAATATTACTTAAGTTGTTTAAGAAAGTAATGCCATATTTTGAAACGAAGGCACTAATATTACAATATTTAAAAAATGAATATTACTTTCGATTCGAAATGATTAACCCAAAAATAAGACTACAATTTTTTTTCAAAAAAAAATGAGCATTATTTCCTTCATCACAATGAATATTTTAAAAAATAATACTACTTCATTCGTCTCTGCAATTAATGTTTGTAATGTTAGAGTCTTCGTCTAAAAATATTACATTAATTTTTTAGACGAATAAAATAGTATTATTTTTAAAATGTTTATTGAGATGAAAGAAGCAATGTTCTTTTTTTTTTGACATATAAAAAATTTCTACTTTGTAAGAAAAAAAAATTTCTTCAATTCAAAAATGAATATTACTTTCATCCCATAATTAATACTACTTTCATCCCATAATCAATGAATTGACTTGTCTAAAAAATTAATATTTATTTTCTGACACGAAGACACAAACAGTATAAACATTAATTTTTACAAAATAATATTACTTCGGGTAAAAAAATAAATTAATATATTTCTCCCAAGGAATATTTTATACAATATTACTTAATATGTGTAAAAAATTAATGTCAAATTTTGAAACGAAGGAACTAACATTACAAATAATAATTTATATTTAAAAAGTAAAATTATGATTATTATTATCATCATTTATAATAAAAAAATATACTTCACACTTAATTAATTTAAAAAGAAAAAGATATTGAAAAATTAAAAAGAAAAATAAAGCAAGGATAATAAAGAAATTTATATTTAAAAAAGAGTGTTTTTTTTTGTGTCCAAATTAAATGAAATTAGTCTCTAATTAAAAAGGAAAAAAATTATGAATTTTGGTGTAAAAATATTTAATTTTTTTTTTTATAAAATAATTGAGGTCGAAAAAAGTGGAGGAAAAATAAAAATCTGAAAATAAACCATCCAATCAGACTGTGCCATGTGTCGCTTTAAAAAAAAAAAAAAAAACCGTCACGCGTACACGCGCCTTTGTCGGCGCGTGTGACGCACGCGCCCAGCCCAAGCATAACACGTGTCTCATCCGGCTTGTTTATTGCAATTTCGCTACCGCGTGAAATTACGAAAATACCCCTGATTTTTGGCTCCAAGACTATCCTCCTTTTATATATATATATATATATATATATATATATATATATATATATATATATATATATATATATATATATATATATATATATGAAAAAAACGAAAAGGGGGACTAACAAATTATTTGGTTGAAGAGAGTTAGTGATTTATCTTTTATTTTGGATTTTGTGGAGAGGAGAGGAACCGTTAATTAGTTTTTTTATTATTTTTTTTGGAGGGGGAATCCAGTAAGCAAACTACCTTAAAATGCTTATTATTAATATTACTAGTTTAACCCCCGTGCGATGCACGGACAGTTAATAACGAATAACTGATTGAAATTCAAACGAATATAAAAAGAAATAGAGATGTTTGTATACATTATAAAAAAATGCTTTGAAAAATATATTGTCAGTAAAAATATCAGATTGAAGGTCACTAAAATAAATATAGTGTTACATCCGTGCGATGCACGGGTAGTTATTGATGCTTAAAAAGACGAAAATTAAATAAAATGACTAAATGGGACAAACTTTTTTATACATTGTGAAACACATCTTTAAAAGACAAAGTTATCGGTACAAATGTCGAAAGAGTAAGGAAGTGTATCATTACATATCAATATCTTCGGACCATCGGGAATGTGAAATTTCGATAATGCAAAATATAATTGAGAATACCAAAATACATAGTATCTATTTGAAAAAAAGGACCAGCAAAAGTTAATATCTACCATGACTTTTATTAATAGGCATAACATAAAAGAAAAACAATAATACAAATATCGTGAAATGAAAAACAAATTATCATACACTTTAAAATGTTTATTACAGACAATTATGAGACATTAAATAATGAATAAGTGATTCACCCAATAATTAAATAGAAAGCCTAATCCAAATTCATCATCCCCTATATGACCAATCCATAAATTCTCTCTTCTATCAATTATTTTAATTCATCTTCATATTTTTTTTTACAATTATTAGACATACATACACATAAACAAATTAAAGTAATATATAATAAAATCGAGAGTTTTATAGATAACGAAAATTAACAAATAACTTTAAAAATTGATAATTATTATTGTGTATTAGTTTTGTAAAATAAATCTAAATTTTGAAATAAACATTTTACAAATATATATGTATATATATATATATATATATATATATATATATATATATATATATATATATGTATATATATACACACACACACATATATATATATATATATATATATATATATATATATATATATATATATATATATATATATATATATATATATATATATATATGTATGTATATATATATATATATGTATATGTATATATATATATATGTATATGTATATATATATATATATATGTGTGAGGACCCCGACCCGGAACCTACACGTGTCCCGAGTTGGAGCGTCCTCAAACTAACCCAAAAACACTAAACTTTTAAAACTTCACTTTGACTTTTAATATAAACATTAATAACATAACATTTCAAAAGAACTCGACTCCACTCCACAATGGAGGAGGAGTTGACCAACTTTGAAAACGAACAACTGTTTAGTTACAAAAGATTATGGTTATGACGTAGAAATGAAAGTTTATAATTACAAACCCCATAAGGAAATATTCCAAAATACACTTTATACACCAACCCAAACATACCCCGACAAAACCCAAAAGCTCACTTCCAACTCCTTTCCGTCCTTACTTGGCCGGTCCGCCTGTCTCGGGATCTAAAACATTAAAGGGAGAGGGTGAGAATAAATCTCAAAGAAGCTATTATGGATGCAACAATATGCCAAATAAATGCAACACATAACACGTTGGAAAAATCAGAACACCTTACGTTACCTTTGGTTTACCTTTTTCCCGTCTGAACAATAGTCGTACAACATTGGGTATAATAATACTCCAATCTTAAGTGAGCCGCTTAAGCAATACTCACATCTTATAAGACCCATTTTTCGTGGAACCAAATAAGATAAGATGCAACTCCAAGGCTTTGCTCAATACAGATGCTATAACATAACCCGGCCACATTAGGGACACTTCCACAATTGATGTATAACATAATCCGATCACATTAGGTCACACTTCCATAATTGATCGTATTACGTTATACCCCCAATATCAGCTGATTAACAAATTATCAAGCACATAGTAGTTACTTGAAATAAATCCACAAAAGGGATAAACAATAGCCACATGGTAATATATACTCATGCCCAATAAATATCAAAGTGCAACAATTTATGAATACACTAAGCAACATCAACAACCATCAGGACTTGACCTGATGGCCAGAGCACTGGGACACCAACACGGAGGTCCTGGGTTCGACTTTCCCCAGTGGTTAGAGTGGATGATTATCCCTCCCTAGTTAATATTAGCGCCCTGCGGATTTTAAGGAAATTTCAGAGAATTGATGGACTTGTTAGTAAATTGACTTACACAAAAAGGGGCTTGACTCGAGATAGGGCAAGCCTCAAAAAAAAAAAAAAAAAAAAAAAAAAAAAAAAACTAAGCAACATCAACAACAATATATATAACATCAAGTAAGGAAATGAGGGATCATTAACCTACCCTACAAATTCCATATTCAAAGATACAAGACCTCAATGAAGGTTCAAGTTCAATTACCAAGTGGGAGTCATGATTTATAAGAGGTCAAACAAACTCGCTAAACAATTCTAGTTTAAATTAAAAAAGTTGGTTCAGGTCAGCGGGCGACCGCTTACCACTGGGGCGACCGCCCAAGTGGGTTTTCAAGGGAATGTATGTTTCTGCCACTATGGGCGACCGCCCTCACCACTTGGGCGACCGCCCAAGTGGATTTTCAAAGGAATGGTGAGCTACTGCCATGATGGGCGGCCGCTCAGCCCCCCATGGGCGACCGCCCAAGCCTCCTTCCAGCCCAATTCAGATTTTAACCCCTTTTAAACCTAGTTCTCCTTTCCTTCTACCATTGCTTATTTCAAGAACACCAAAGGATACCTTAACCTTACCAAGTCTCATACAAAACATGTAAACTCAAAACCAAGAAACCCTAGATCATTTATCATTACAACTTCCACCCATTTCAAACCTTTTTGATTATCTTCATTGAACCCTAACTTCAACAAATGTCATTTTCCAATCATCCAACTTCCATTAAGGTTTCCAAAGCATGAAATCAACATCATAAGGACAAGAACAACATTTAAAGAGCTCATGAACAAGTAGAAGAAGGGAATCATAACAACTCACCTTAGGGTTTGAAAAGGGAAGGTTGATCTTTCTAACTTGCTTGATTCTCCTAGATGACCCAACTTCAATGATGTTCTTAGACTTGAATTTGGTGGAGAAATGGCTTGGCTTCAAAGCTTGATGTTGGGAGCTTCCATGGAGTTTTAGGCTTTCTCTAGGAAGAAGTAGAATGAATGGAGGAGAAGGGAGAAGGAAGTAAGAGGAGGGGATGGAGGGTGACACATGGCAAGAGGAGGGAAGGTTATAAAATTTGGCCCCCCATAAATATCTAAAATTTGAGGCTTTCACTTAAATAATATAACCCTTCCCCCTAATTATTTATTCTACCCATTTTAACCTCCTCATATATTTATCTATTTTCTATTTTTATCATTCTTCATGGTTCTTATTTAATATCTAATAAATTCCTAAAAGATTCTAAATTTACTTCTCACCCAAATTATCTTAAATTAAGAATTTTAAAGACATAATTGAACACATAGGCTAACATAATTATTAAAAGCATATAATATAATATTTAAAGTTAGTACCTAGGGTTGGGTCGCGTCACAATATATGTATATATATATATATATGTATATGTATATATATATACATATATATGTATACATATATATATATATGTATACATATATGTATACATATATATGTATATATACATATATATATATATATACATATACATATATGTACATATATATACATATATGTGTATATATATATATATATATATATATATATATATATATATGTATATATATATATACACACACATATATGTATATATATATATATATACATATATATATATATATATATATATATATATACATATATATATATATATATATATATATATATATATATATACATATATATATATATATATATATATATATATATTTATATATATATATATGAGCAGGGCCAACAACGCAAGGGAGTAAATTGACCCTCCTCTGCCGTTAAACTCTACATATATCTCATAATTTTTTTATTATTATTTCGACCGATATCCCATTTTCTTTAATGTATACAATAAATAATACTTTGAGAATAAGCTTCTGAGTTACCCAAACTGCATGCTCAAAAGAAGACAATTAAATTAAAACAAACAGAAAAGCGAGTTGTTTTATATATTGTGAAAACTTTCTTGAATACTATATTGTTAGTACAAATATCAAAGTGGTCAGTATTATCATCATTACATATCAATATTTAAAATCATTTACCTTTTAACTCTGGATGTAGCGACATATAATTCTTCATGGCAAAATTTTGATTTTTTAAAAATAAAGACTAATTATTTTAAAAAATATATATAACTCATTCTGGGATGAAGGGACCTATAAAATTATTTAAATTGCAAAGTAGATGAAACATTGATTAGTATAAAGAGCAACTATAGAGACAACATTTAGTACACAATATATCTTAAAATGAACAAATGACCCATTTTAAATATATAGATTGAGACTTAAAAAATTGAGACCAAGCTTTAAGTAAAATTAGTACATACACTATTTCCTACCCACATTAAAAAAATCAAAAATTAAATTAAATTGAAATAATAATTTCTTTATCTAAAATTTTTTTTCTTCACTAATAGTTTCCTTTTTTTCAATCAAATTAATTCCTATATTATAAATACACTATTTTTTTTTATGAATAGAAAAATCAACAAATTTATTTATACTTTATTTACTATGCTTCAAAGATTTATTAAAAAAAATTAAATAAATTGTTTGATATATCGAACTAAAAAAAACCATATTACCCCATCCGACTTATTAAATAGAAACCAAAACCCACATTCATCACACTCCCCCATATAAATATATATATATATATATATATATATATATATATATATATATATATATATATATATATATATATATATATATATATATATATATATTATATTAAATAACCTTATATACTTTATAAATACACAATGATTTTGTTTAAAAAAATTAAACACCATCCCAACTAATCGTCCTATACCCCACCACTTTTACTTTATTTTAAATTCTTTATTTTTATGATTAGTAAAATTATTATTATTATTATTATTATTATTATTATTATTATTATTATTATTATTATTATTATTATTATTATTATTATTATTATTATTATTATTATTATCATTTATAAGTAAAAAATAAATAATTCACACTTAAAAAGAGGATTTTTTTTATTATCATTTATAATTAAAAAAATTACTTCACAGTTAATTAATTTTAACTAAAAAGAAATTAAAAAATTAGTAAAGGATAATTAACAAATTTATATTAAAAAAAGCGGATTTTTTTTCTTTGTCCAAATTAAATTAAAGAAGTCTCTATTTAAAGAGAAAAAAAAATTATAAATTTTGGTGTAAAAAAAATAAAAATTATCTATATATATAATGATTGAGGTCAAAGAAATGGGATAAATTTTTTTTTTGAAATCTATCCAGCTAATCGTGTGCTGCCATGTATCAAAAAAAAAAAAAAGGAAAAAATGTTGATAGAACGTGCGGTTGTCGGCGCGTGGTTTCCACTTGCCATGGAATTGTTCAAAATGCCCCTGCCCAACATGCCGACATGTGTCCAACTTGGTTTAAAAAAAAAATTCCAACCAATAACATATTGCCACGTCGTCTTTTGTCCTTGTTAATTGCAAATTTAAAATTTAAAATTTAAAATTTAAAATTTTAATTTTTAATTTTTAATTTTTAATTTTTAATTTTTAATTTTTAATTTTTAATTTTTAATTTTTAATTTTTAATTTTTAATTTTTAATTTTTAATTTTTAATTTTTAATTTTTAATTTTTAATTTTTAATTTTTAATTTTTAATTTTTAATTTTTAATTTTTAATTTTTAATTTTTAATTTTCAAATTTTATATTTTAATTGAATTTGGATTAATTTGAATTATTATTTTTAAAAGTTAAAGAAATAGGAGAAAAAAATCTGAAATCCAAGCGGCCAATGAACGAACACCAAATGTCCCATTTAAATAAAAAAATAAAAAAATTCACCTGCATAGACGCGCTTCTGTACACGCGTGTATGGCACGTGCCACTTTTCAGCAAAAAAATCTATAATTAAATAACCCTATATACTTTATTTACTATGCTTCAAAGATTTTTTTTTAAAAAAAATTAAATAAATTGTCTGATATATCGAACTAAAATAAACACAATAACCATATTACTCCATCCCACTTATTAAATAGAAACTGAAACCCACATTCATCACACTTATCTTATTTAAATTTGAGAAGAAAAATCAAAATCCTAAAAATAGGACCATTTTGGTTACATGGAAATAATCTCCCCAAATCATCCACTCCCTCATAAAATCCAACCCACTTCTTTCTTACCCTCTTTTAAAATAACAATTTCTATTATCTATATTTCTTAGAATATTGACATGCACTTCAATCAAAATTTTAAAAACGATGACCATCTTTTCCGATGTTCGTCTTTATTAATACTTCATTTACTATATGATTCAATTTTATTTAAATAAAATAAATAAAATGTTTATTGTATCGAACTAAAATAAACTCAATAACCACATTACCCATTCGAACTCATTATCCTATATCCCATCATTTTTATTTTATATTTTTATAATTAGTAAAATTATTATTATTATCATTATCATTTATAATAAAAAAAACTTGACACTTAATTAATTTTGACTAAAAATCTATAGAAAAATTAAAAAAGAAAATTAACAAAGAATAATTATGAAATTTATATTAAAAAAAGGAGTTTTTTTTTCTGTGTCCAAATCAAATGAAAATAGTCTCTATTTAAAGAGAAAAAAAATTATGAATTTTGGGGGAATTTTTTTTTTTAAAAAATAATTTATTATAAAATAATTTAGGTAAAAGAAATGGGTGAAAAAAAAAATTCATTATAGTAAAAGAAATGAGTTTTTTTTCTGTGTCCAAATCAAATGAAAATAGTCTCTATTTAAAGAGGAAAAAAAATTATGAATTTTGGTGTAATTTTTTTTTTTTAAAAATGATTTATTATAAAATAATTTAGGTAAAAGAAATGGGTGAAAAAAAAATCCGAAATTCAACCAGCGAATAGGAGCATGCCACGTGTCAAAACAAATTTTTTTTTGACGGTCTTCACGCGCGTGTATTGGGGCGTGCCACACGTGCGCCCTGGAAATGACGGAAACGCCCTTCATCTAAATGGCGACACATGTCCAAATGTAAAAAAAAAAAAATTTGGCCAATTACATCGCACCACGAGTCATTTCAGCCCATTTTTTTTTCCATTTTGCCACCGCATGAATTTACTAAAATACCCCTCAATGGCAAATGATTTACGACAATCTTGTTATTATATATACTCCCTCCGTCCCGGAACAATCTTCACACTTTCCCTTTTGGGCGTCCCAAAACTTACTTCACACATTTAAAACTTACCTAAAATGGAAAGGAATCTTTACTATTCCCTCCACTCATTCTCTCTCCTACATTATTTTAATACTCACAATACCATTATAATTTACTATTCTCTCCACTCATTCTCTCTCCTATTTTATTTTCACACTCACAACACTTTCAATATAATACTCCCTCCTTAAAACATGTGCAAACAGTGTATGTGAACATTGTTCTGGGACGGAGGGAGTATATAGATATAGATATAGATATCTATATTTTATTAAAGAGATTTTTAAAAATGATTACTTCTGATACTATCTAAACATAGAGACGCATAAATATTATTTTTAAACACTATTTAAACATTTAATTTTATTAGTATACAATGTAAGCGAAAAATATTGATTGAATAAATTATACTATAATTTAAAAAAAAACGATATGTTATTCATTCTTGTATATTTTTTTAGTGAAAATAAATACTCCCTCCGTCCCGGCCGAAAAGCCACAAATTTTCATTTTAGGCGTCCCATTTAAAAATGCACTTTCCCAAAAAGGAAAGTTTTTATTACTATTCTACCCACTTATTCTCTCTCCTACTTTACTTTTACACTCACAACATTCTCTCTCCTACATCACATCCCACTCATTCTCTCTCCTATTTAATTTTTCATACTCACAACATTTAAACTTTTTCTCTTTTCTACATCACATTTCTTAATTTGCGTGCATGATTAGTTTTGTGACTTTTCGACCGAGACGGAGGGAGTATTTATTTAGGATGAGGGTAATTGTTTGGAGGAATATTACGGATCGGGTAAATATAGGGGATGTAAGTGCACTTTTATTATTCATATTTAGACGACTCATTGGATGAAGATTTAAATTGCAATAAAATTCTGTAAAAAGTTTTTTACACAATTACTATTATTTATGCAAGGATTAAATTGAAATGGATAAATTTGTACCATGTTTATTTTGCATCTATATCGAAAATTAACAACGGATCACAAACCCAAAATCTTTGCTCATTCCTCTCTGGCCCTCTCTCTTTTAACTTGGGCGGTACAAGGAGAAGCGTCTCATCCCACCTTCTTCATTTCTCTAATTTTTTAAACCCCCACACGCAGCACGACACTCCTCTCTCTCTTCCCCAATTCCATCTACCTCGTAGCTCGAAACCCTCTCTCGAGGGTTTCTTCAACTCCAAATCTCCCTAATTTGATTGATCTACGTCTCTAGATCTCTCTATATCCTCTCCAATTCCATGGCCGACGGACCAGTACCTTCGTCAACGCAACCGTCTCCATCTCCACCGCAGTCTTCCAACACCGCCCACCTTGGCCACTCCGTGATTCCAATAGTCAATCGAATTCAAGACATTTTCGCCCAGCTTGGAAGTTCTTCGACTATTGAACTGCCTCAGGTGGCTGTTGTCGGCAGTCAAAGCAGTGGCAAATCGAGCGTTCTAGAAGCTCTTGTTGGACGGGACTTCTTGCCAAGGGGCTCTGATATTTGTACTCGCCGTCCTCTTGTGCTTCAGCTATTGCAGACGAAACCTAAGGCTGATGGGACCGAGGAGGAGTACGGTGAGTTCTTGCACGTTCCCGGGAAGCGGTTCTACAATTTCAATGAAATCCGCAAGGAAATTCAGGTATTTCTGTTGTTTGTTTGTGCTTTTCATAAGTAAATCTATCTGTTATTATCTGAATGAGATAAGATTTTTGTGGCCTTTTTAAATTTTTTTTTTTTTCAATGGTGAACAAATGAGCATGATTTCTGCAACCGGTGTTTATATACTTAAGCAAGTTTAATCTAGTCGCTGTTTATAATTATAATAGCATGGGGTGAATATTAATGGTAAAATGATGCGACATTTTACCTTTTGATACTCCGTCTCTCTGAAGAATAATCTCATTTTACTTTTGGTTGTCAACATGAATGAAATTTGACAAAGACTTAGTGAAAATATATTTCTCTTAATGAAATTCGTGACCTTTCCTAGGCAGTGGCGAAGCCAAATTTTTTTTTGCAAATGGGGTCGAGATTGCTCTTGGGATAATTAATACTCCCTCCGTCCATTTACATACTTCACACTTTCTATTTTGGGCGTCCACTTACTTACTTCACACTTTGTTTCTTTCCTAAAATGGAAACTTTATATTATTAAAATATTAACCCTACCCCACTATAATTTACTATTCCCTCCACTCATTCTCTCTCCTACATTATTTTAATACTCACAACACCATTATAATTTACTATTCCCTCCACTCATTCTCTCTCCTATTTTACTTTCACACTCACAACACTTTCAATATAATACTCTCTCCTTAATAAACGTGTAAACAGTAACTGTGAACTATGTAAATGGACGGAGGGAGTATAATTGATGTATACAAATTTAGGATGCAAGGGGATACAAATAATAATTTAGTGCAAAATTTTCTCCAAATTAAGGGGGTAAAAAGGTATAAATTCATCATTTTTAGTATTAAAATGTCAGTTTCTAGAAAATTAATAGTGCTAAAATTGACATATTCCAAAATTAAAGGGGGGTTGAACGTAGACGTGTCCAAACGGTTATAACCGCCGGTTAACGGTTATAACCGCCGGTTAACGGTTATAACCGTTAACACTTAACCGTAACCTAACCGTTAACCGTGTACTAACGGTTACGGTTATCCTGTTAACGGTTATAACCAGTTAACACGGTTTATCCGGTTAAAACGGTTAACTGAAGCTTTTTTTTTTTTCAGATTAATCCTTTTAACGAAAATTTTAACAATTTCTGTTAACTATTTTTTGAAAAATTCCAAGGTCAAGGCCACGGCCAGCCAAGGCAATGCGGGCTGAATGACCAAGGCCAAGGCCTCTCATATATAAGCAAGAGCCACATTTACTTTGATATTCATTCGATGTGGGATAATGACCAAGGCCAAGGCAAGGCCATGGCCGGCCACGGCCAAGGCACGGCCAAGGCTGCCATTTAGTTCCTTTGTTTTCGATGTGGGATAATGGCCAAGGCCAAGGCCACGGCCACGGTCGGCCAAGTCCAAGGCCAATACCACGGCCACGGCCGAGGCCAATTTTTTTTAATTATTTGAAAATATTTTAAATTAATTTAATTAAAAAAAATTCAAAATGAATAATTAAAAATATTTTTATTTTCAAAATGAATTAAGCCATATAGATTATACAATAATTAAAATTAATTTAAAAATTTTGTGCTTTTATAATGAAACCATATAGAGATTGTATGCTCGAATACATATCCTCGGCCACCAATCACCATCGTAAGCCCGACAAATATTATTACACATATATGTGTGTGTGTATCAATGAATACACATATATGTGTGTGTGTGTACCAATGCATATATAGTAACATGGATAGATATATGCATACATATACATGCATTGATACACATATATGTGTGTGTGTACCAGTGCATGCATAGATACATGCATTGATACACATATATGTGTGTGTGTATCAATGAATACACATATATGTGTGTGTGTACTAATGCATACATAATAACATAGATAGATATATGCATACACATACATGCATTGATACACATATATGTGTGTGTATATCAATGAATACACATATATGTGTGTGTCCCAATCCGGTTATAACCGCCGGTTATTTAAACGGTTATAACCGGTTAAATAACCGACGGTTATAACCGGTTAAATAACCGACGGTTATAGACGGTTATAACCGTCGGTTAGCCGGTTTGAAAAATCGTTAACCTTAACCGAACCGAACCGGTAAACCGCCGATTTCGGTTAATCCGGTTACGGTTAAACCGGTTAACGGGTTTGACCGGTTAGTTGTCCGCTTAAAAACCGTTGGTTAGCCGGTTCCGGTTAGATTTTGGACACGTCTAGTTGAACGACCCTCTTGGAGTCAATGTGGCTGCGCCACTGTTCCTTGGGAAGGTAAGAGTCTAGGCCATTTGAGACTCGGCTATCTTATTGAAATTCTAAAAAATGTTATTGATGCACCACTATACTCTGAATAACTATTTTAGACTTTCATTCGGAATATTAAATTCTCATTCTTGCTCAAAGTTTAATTAAGTTAATTTCCAAAAAACTAAGTGAGGCTATCTTTCCGGAACAGAGGGAGTATTTTAGTTTGGTTCTCCTGCTGCTTGTTTGACCTTGTTTCGTTAGTCGACATGTAAGGGTTTTAGGGAATCGTCATTTTTGTGCGTTGTTTTGAAGTAGGTTATTGGTTCCAGTAGTGTATCCCTGCAACACAGTGCGTGTACATTACTTATAAAGGAAGTGTGAAGTCACCTGCACAGGCCGGAAGTATGTGTCTATTGCTGAATATGTAAAGGGCAAACCCCGGTGCGCCAAGCGCTCCCCGCCAAGCGGGGGTTGGGAGAGGGAACCATTTGCTAGAGCCTTCCCCTGACAATTGCCAAGAGGCTGTTCGCCAAGGTTCGAACCCGTGACCTTATGGTCACCAAAGGAGCAACTTAACCGTTGCGCCAAGGCTCGCCCTCCCTATTGCTGAATATGTAATGGAGAAAAATGATGAGAAGTTGGTTTCACTTACGATATGGGGTGATGGAGGTTTGTGTTCGATGGATGATGAATATATCATCCCACCTGGCATTGTAAACCACTGCGCTTTCATGGCTACCTCTCTATCACCTTCAAAATTCCATAAACAATGCCTCTGCTTTCCTTATAGGAGATAGATCCACTTTTGATATGATTTTACAGCTGCAAAATCATGATAATGCTTACCTTTTCCTCATTGACACCAGAGAACACAAAGTTTAGTACCTTGTCATGATAATGTTCAATGGATAAACCCTGGGGGGTTATCTTGAAGTTAAAGTTACCATAGCAGTTTACCTGCTACAGTTAGATGTTACTTTCTGTTTTCAAATTTTTCCATGCAAGTCTAGTTAGAGAAATCACATGCTTACATCTTACACTATTTAAATGATAGTGACAATCGCTTGGCATTTCCAGATTATGCCAATAAGTACATCATTCCAGCGTGCAATTTTTCATACTAGGGGTAAGCCTCTTTTCTTTGTTACTCAATGACTTGGTTCCTCTTGTTATGGACTAAGCAAGAATCCGTCTCTTCATCGATCTGCTCGCATTTTTGTTATCGAGTGTGCTTTGTAAGGCATACGTTCTTCATCAACGTGATGACAGAGCAAGTAATTTGAATGATCAGATGAAATGTCAATTGAAATGGTTTGAAGGGTTCTTAATGGAAAATTATTCTTGTTCAGTTGTTCTATATCGTTACTTTCTTCATAACCTTATTGGAAATTCTGTTCTGCACCTGGTAAAAGCCAAAGGAAGCTATCTATCACATCTGTTCGCAAGATAAAGAAAGTTATCTCTATTTCAGAAAAAGGAGAGTATGTTCATCATTGTTCTTACATGCGGCAATCACTCTCTTCGACACAATGTTTATAGATACAAGTTTTTACCACTTTTTGACATGTTTTCTTTCATGCACTGGCACCAGCTGCAACGTTTGGCTTATGGAAGTTGTGGTAGACAGAAGAAATCAAACTAACTCCCCAACCAGGCTCCCCCGATGAAAAATAAAAGAAAATTGAAGTACCTGACTGAACTGTTTAATGGTGTTACTTCGAATCAACCTTTGCTCATCTCCTTTTATTGCTCTTGAGATACGGTACTCGTTGTATAATGAAGCGAAATTTGTAGAATTCATCCTGCGACGCTATTGCTATCTTCTTATGTCATAAATTAAGAAACATAAAGGTTGTTGCATCATGGTTTTCAGAGCTATGCTTGTTTATTTATGTAGTTTTTTTTTTAATCTTTTTTTGTTTATAAGTATGCCACTGTTGTGGCTTGAGAATAACCTGTCTCCATACTCGCTGCTTCCTTTGAAAATCTCCAGATTACTTTTACAGTTAAATGTGTGAGTTCTATGATATTAACACGCACTATGTCTTCCTCACCCTCTCCCATATTTTATGCTTGTCTATATAATTGAGATGTTATTGATTATTGTAGTTTTCTTTCATGTGATTACCCTAGGCTGAGACAGACAGAGAGGCTGGAGGAAACAAAGGTGTTTCAGATAAGCAGATTCGTTTGAAGATTTTTTCACCTAACGTTCTTGACATCACCCTGGTTGATTTGCCGGGTATAACAAAAGTGCCTGTTGGTGACCAGCCCTCAGATATTGAAGCTCGTATTAGGACCATGATAATGTCATATATTAAACTTCCAAGCTGCTTAATATTAGCGGTAACACCAGCAAATGCTGATCTCGCAAATTCAGATGCGCTTCAGATAGCTGGCAATGCTGATCCTGATGGTAGTTTACACTGTCTGTTTGTTTATTAATGATTTGGTCACATAAGCACAAACACTTCCAAGTAGAAATGCTATGTGCTCTATGCGTGTTAATACAGGACCTTTTGTTGGCAGGTTACCGAACAATTGGCGTCATCACAAAGGTAATAGTTATCAAAGTCAATTCATCTTAAGGTACCCCATATGTTCTGTAAATATTGATAATGCTTTTGCTTATCATGTTCTCTTTATTACTTTAGTTGGATATAATGGACAGAGGTACAGATGCTCGCAATTTTTTGCTTGGAAAAGTGATTCCCCTTCGACTGGGTTATATAGGAGTTGTGAATCGTAGTCAAGAGGTATTTCATCTACTATAATAGCAGTCACGGTTCAAGCTAATTGTGTTTTTATATTCTGTTTTGTAAGTATCTCTAAACCATTAAGTGATGAGGCCTTGTTCGTTGTGTGTGTTTTTTTTTCCTGGTTTTGACACATTTCAATATTTTATTGGATCCTTAAATTAGACAACATATAGAACCTTGCAACTTTGCATGATTGTATCATGTTCCTGTTGATTAGTTATCAAGTCAATTTACAAACTAATCAAGTATATAGTTGTCTACGCCTTTATCAGCTTTTATTATTCCAAAATCTATTGCATTCTTTGAACTTGTAATATACTATTATACTGAACCATAGTCATTTTAAATTTTAGTTTTGTATAGTTTGCAGTTTAGAACATGGGTTGCAGTTATAAGGTGGTTCATGACTGTATTATAATCCTGATGATAAATACTAATAAGTTGGCTGTCCATATTCGTGAAATTAATACTACCAAAATGCTAGATGCTAAGCAGGATCATGAGCAGAAAAATCTTGTTGGTGGGTGTAAGTTGTGATTGGTTCTCAGGAACTAAACCATGGATGGTTAAAAAATATGCTTGAGAAAATTTGACCAACTAGATATTGATATGGTTCCATTATTTGGAGAAGCATTGAGTTATTGGTTTTCTTGACATCTATGCGAATCCTAGTGAAGGTCTCACTGTTTTGCTGCTGCCAGCAGGCAAGAATTTTCTTGTCTAGTGGGTCTAAAACAAGTGATGTTTTAAGTTGTCACTTAGATTCCTATTTCTGAGTTTTACCATTTGGTTGCCAGCTTTGGTTCAGCTGATTTAAATGGCACATTTTGATTGTTGAACAATACTTTGTAGACATATGAAGCTATGCATTTGTTTTCGCTGAACTTTTATTTATCAGCCTGTATAAAACTTGGTAAAGAACAACTATGGGTTCGACAGTATTATTCTTTAGCCTTATGGTGGTTGTTACTTTTTAAACAGGATATTATGCTCAATCGGAGTATCAAAGATGCACTCATAGCCGAGGAGAAGTTCTTTCGCAGTCGTCCAGTACGATCATAATTTCATCTAATTTTAACCAAGGCTTGGCCTAACGTCGGCTATAACTTTTGTGACCTAACTTCTTTTCTTTTTTGTAGATATATAGTGAACTTGCTGACCGTTGTGGAGTGCCCCAGTTGGCGAAAAAATTGAACCAGGTAACAGAGCCTGCCTGAGTTCAGCGTCTTGCATTCAGTACGTACTTCCAGAAGTGGATGTCATATTAGGCACTGTCCATTTCCGACCATGCAAATGCACAGCTGTTCTGATTGTTTCCATTTACTATCTTTATTCACATTATGTACTAAACACTTGCCTGCTCTCTTTGGGTCACTTTTACATCTGTATGCGAACTCAATTTAGACTCTCTCGTGAATATGAATATGATGTTTAAGAAACATGTTTTATATGAGCTCATTGGCATTTGCAGATTCTTATTCAACATATTAAGACAGTGCTTCCAGGGTTAAAGTCGCGAATAAATGCTGCTTTAGTTTCTGTTGCGAAGGAATATCAAAGCTATGGTGAAATAACAGAAACCAAGGTATTTATGTCTTGTTTGGTTATCTGTACTTCAACCTTGAGTCCTTCACAATATATCTTGAATTGCTTAGTTAATGTTTCCAATATGGTGTATGATAGCTATTTTTACATTTAGATTTGAACAACAAGTTTAGCCTCCACTTTTTTTTTTATATTGTTTTCTCTTCTCTTTCTTGACGATTCCGTATGGCGCTTCATGTTAGCCGACCCCAATTCAGTTTGAGACTAAGACTTTGTTGTTGTTGTTGTTTTACAACAAGTTTAACAAAGCTGCTATTTTAAGTTGTTTATCCATTGTTGATTTTGTTAATTGGGCCCTCATTTCTATGGTGATACATGCCCAATATAACAATTTTGAATGCAGGCAGTTATGAAGCCTGATGCTATTTATGTTGAGGGTAGTAGCTATAAAAGTAGACCATGGTGATTTTTAGTTGGAAATATTGACTAACGTCATATCTCATCTATTTGATGAACTATAGGCCGGTCAGGGAGCTCTTCTTTTGAGCATTCTTTCGAAATATGCCGAAGGTGATAAAGCTTTCTGATCCCATTTCCTTATCATGTTTTGAGCCAGCTGCTTCAACTATCATATATTTTGAATGGTGATTCTTATTTTGGCTTTATCAATCTATGAACAGCGTTCTCCTCGATGATTGAGGGGAAGAATGAGGAGATGTCGACGTCTGAGCTGTCAGGAGGAGCAAGGATACATTATATTTTCCAATCAATATTTGTCAAGAGCTTGGAGGTGTGTTGTTGGTATGAATTTAATTAGATGTATGTCCATTGATACAAGGATGTTGTTCACTTTGATCATGTTCAAATAAGAAATGGAATTACGAAGGTCTTTAGGATGTTGTCATTAGCTGCACCTTTTGCATTTGATTGATGGAGATCTTTCATTCACCTCTTCTTATGTTCATCTCTTATCGGCGATAAATGAATTGAAGACATAACAAGCCAGGTCAACTTTGACTTGGAAAAATGTTATTGTTTTAGAGTTTGAGCTCTTTATTTTGAACTTATTTGCAGCATTAATTTGAAAAAGGATTCTGCTGCTCACCTGCAGTAGATATTTGTTTTGCTAGCTATTTGAAGTATCCTTTTTGTTACGTGCCATCAATTCTTGAGAAGTTTTCCTTTATCGTATAGACTACTTCCTGTTAAAAGAGGGCGGTACCAGGTTGTGATTTCACAAATCTTTCTGTGACCAACTTAATGTAGATCTAGAGAATATCGCTAGTTTCTTGGGAGTCTAGCTGATTTATATGTTGTATCATTATGGTAACTATATATACACAGTATGCTAGGGTTGAAGCCACATTTCATCTTTCAGAGTTAAAAGAGTTCTGTTTCTGCAGGAGGTGGATCCATGCGAGGACTTAACAGATGATGACATCCGAACTGCAATTCAGAACGCAACTGGTCCTAGATCTGCATTATTTGTGCCTGAGGTAGGTGTTGCTATATGTACCACCCAGGTGGAAGATATATACAACTGCTCCCTCCATCCCAAAATTGTACTCCCTCATTGAGTTTTCAACGTCAATTTGATTTTGTTTTAAAATGAAAACTTGACATGGATTTACTTTTCTTTTCCCCAAAAGGATAATACACTTGACGTGAAACATCTCTTATGTACTTCATTAACGTTTTAATTATATCTGTACTACAGATAGAAAGTGAAGGGGTTAGTGTTATCTTGAACTCTTTTGGCATCTCTCCCTGTTTTACCCTTTAATAACTGCCATCTTATTAACTTGTCCTTCTAATCTATATATTTGTTTTTTTACGACTAAAATTAGCACGGGTTACATATTTATTGCAATAAAAAATTAATAAATAGAAATTAACTTTTTAATAAGAAACAGTGAAATAACACACACACGCACGCTCAAATTGTGTGTGCCACGATCTCTTTTTTCTTATAAACTGATAACACTTTGTCATATTTTACTAATAATAGAAGGTTGTTGACTTTGTGAAGTCTATTGTGAAGTTTTTTTTTCTTTTTGACAAGTGGAGAAGGAACAAAGAAAAGGAAAAGCACAGGCCTTTTTCTCATCTTCTGCTTAGGGTGTATATAAAGTTACGAATTCTGATTTTGCTTTCTTTCCACTTGTTTCTTTATATACTCATTGTAGTTGCTTTTCATTTCGGCTCTTAAGCTGCACAAATATTTTCCAATATATAGGTTCCATTTGAAGTTCTCATTCGAAGACAAATTGCTCGTTTATTAGATCCGAGCCTTCAGTGTGCAAGATTTATTTATGATGAGTTAATTAAGGTAAGGGCGTCATATCTTTTTGCTTTTCAGAGTGCATTATCCTTTTTGTATGGATATAACTGAAACTCTTTGGTTTCAGATGAGTCATTACTGTATGGTTAATGAGCTACATAGATTTCCTGTTCTAAGAAAGCGTATGGATGAGGTCATAGGGAATTTCCTACGAGAAGGGCTTTCTCCTTCAGAGACAATGATTGGACACATTGTCGAAATGGAGGTAGTATGCAGAACTCTAAGTTTTCAACTTTCATCTTTCCCAAGGTTGTTTTTTGAAATAGTTTACTTTAATTTATTTTAACAAAAGGGTAGGGAGTACTAAGGGGTTGCTCTTTAGCGATTTTTGTTGAAATGCATTAGATGTGGATTATGAAATTTACGTAACACATGTTTGAATTTGAACAATATCAAGAACAATTCCTCTATGGTAAAGATTACGATGCAATGCTATTTTAGCTATCCAAAACTCATGGCCTTGCTTGAGACATGCAAACTATATTTTTTACAATGAGTCACATCTGCTGTGATTTAGCTACACATGCATCTTTTTTCCAGAAACTCTCAAGTCTAGCTGGAAACTGAAATGTTATGTTCCTTGTCGAAAATAAAGAAAAATATTGTGATGTCGTTTTCCTTACACGAATTGAAGTTGAATGAAGGATGAATCAGGACACGCATATTCTTTTGATTTGTTATAGTGGGTACTGAAAGCAGAATGTTCCTAAAATAAATAATTGTACGTGAGAGGAAAGAGTACTAGCAAGGCGCGTCTTTTGCCTGACAGGACCACTCAAACTATAGTAATGAGTCTTCTTGGTCAGACCTCTTCGTAGGATTAGGCTCAGTAGTTTGGTGTTCTTTTAATCACTGTATTTTTAAAAACATTAAGCATAGGCTTGTAGACTCTTTTTGTTTGTCAGAAGCTGATGAATTTCCAGTATCTAGCATCATAATTGTATGTCCATTATGAGCCTCTCTGGCCTTCTCTTGCCTTTCGCCCCTCCCGCCTCAGGAGTTATCTATGATGATTGCAACGATAGGCTTTGTTGGTTTATTAGTGAGGATTTTCTTTCTGAAAGCTATTTGAATACATAATTGGTGTTACTAGAGAGGAATTGCATTCTTTTCAATTTAATTTTGCCATAGAAATCAATATAGACAAAAGCCATAGTAAACCTTTTTTATGTTATGAGACTTAATGGCATGTGGCATGGAGAAATTAAGGCGTGTTTTTTGCTTATAATGCATGTATTCCGCATGAGCATGCTCTTATCTTATCAGCCACAAATGAATTAGGAGGTGATCAAATCACACTATCAAGTTTATCAAATCTTTCCTGCCCTTCTCATAAAGCTGATATGCCTGTGCATTTATGCAATCATACATTGTAGTGTTCTGTATAATGCGTTGGTCCTTACCTTCTTAGATATTTAAATTTTTGGGCAGATGGACTATATAAACACTTCACACCCAAATTTCCTTGGTGGGAGTAAAGCTGTAGAGATAGCACTGCAACAAACTAAGTCAGCAAGGGTCGCTGCGCCGATTCCACGGCAAAAGGTATTCTCGCACTTCCTCGCTTGCGTGTTTAGTAATTAAATCCTTGCTATCATTCTAAAAGGTTTCCCTATTCTGTAAGTTGAGTTAGATGTTGTTTTCTGTTGGTCAGGATGCAGTTGAGCCTGAAAAAGCACCACATTCTGAAAAAAGTATCAAGTCTCGTGGCATACTTTCCAGACAAGTGAATGGAATTGTTCCTGATCAGGTTAGTTTTTGGTGCACCTGCTAATGTTATGCATTGTCTATATAATCTTTTTATTTATTCTCCTGTTCTGTGACTGTGACTCTGTTGTACAACGAACAGGGAGTTCGGCCTGTTGCAGAGGTTGAGAAAGCCACGACATCTGGTAATATTTTATATGCATACATTTGTTAAGCTTACTTGACACTATCTGATTTGCAACTGTTAATGCTTTTGAACACTTTTCACTAATCTTTATTGGGCGACAGTAATTTTGATTTCTTGGTACCCTCAATTTTCAGGAAATGTATCTGGTTCCGGTTGGGGTCTGCCATCAATTTTCGGTGGATCTGATAGTCGCATGGCTGCGAAAGATAACTCTTCAAGCAAGCCATTCAGTGAACCTGTTCAGAGCATGGAACATTCGTTTTCTATTATCCATTTGAGGGAGGTAGGTGCTTAATATCTACAGTCATGAAGTTTGTCAATTTGTTTTCACATCTGGTCTGGTTTGCTTTAATGTAAGGCGAATGTCTGATTGATCTTTATTGTAGCCACCGGCTATCTTAAGGCCCTCGGAAGCCCATTCAGATCAGGAAGCTGTTGAGATTCTTGTTACAAAGCTCTTGTTGAGGTCATACTATGACGTTGTTAGAAAGAACATTGAAGATTTCATACCTAAATCAATCATGCACTTTCTGGTACTTGACTCTATGGACCCCTCACTGGCTGCTTGCATCTATTTTATATTTTTTCCATCTGGTGATTTAATCTCCTTTCTAGTTAATTCCTATGGTAGTTATGGTTTACAATCTGGGACAAACCTGAGTTTGGTTAACCAAACAAATACTCACCCCATCCCAGAATGTTATTCCCACTTTTTTTGTTAATTTAAATGATATTTGAGCAATAATTTTAGGTTAAGTTAATTATCCTAACGAAAATCTAAAATTTGTTATTGATTCACCATTATAAATATTATCAGTAACAAGTTTAAGATTTTCATTGGGACAATTAGATTAAGCTAAAATTGTTGCTCAAAGTTCATTCAAAGTAACAAAAAAAAAGTGGGAACATCATTATGGGTCGGAGGGAGTATGTTTCTGTTTCCAATGGTGAGAGATCATAGTAATCTTATACAAGCAATGATGCAGTTTCTTGTGCCTGGCAGAGAATTACTGTGGAATTGACTGAAATTAAGTTTGTTTGATGATGTGAAACTTAGTTGGCTTCCAGGGAATGTGAAAGTCATATGTGGGAACTTGTTAATATTACGATTATGCTCTTAATACTTTGCTCATGTTATTCTCAAATAGTGATTCGTAGCCAAGATTAAGGACTTAGATATTCTTGGAGAGTTACCGTAATTTGTATGGACTTTGGGTCACTTAGCGGACAGCCCCGACGATACGTGTAACTGGCCTGATCAGTAGTTTGAACTTTGAAGATTTGAAAATGTATGAATCTTGTGCAGATGCCTGGTAAGGCAGGGCCCTGTCTTTTAAGAGTAGTTATATGCATGTTTTGGATATGAAACATAAAAATATGGTCCAGTCCTTAATTCTCTATTTTATGTCACCATATCCAGTTTGTGTTGTATGACTTTGCTGTTATCAAAAGATTTCAAAATGTAAATAATTCCTATATATCTACTTTCTCTAATGTTTCTCTGAGAAAACATCTTTTCGGTCCATCAGGTAAACCATACCAAACGGGAGCTGCACAATGTCTTCATTAAAAAGCTATACAGGTAGCATTGACTGGTTGAGACCCGGTTTCATTGTTTTCTAGAAAATTGTACTACCCCTGTCCCAAAATGAATGTCCAAAAAAATTTCAAATTTTCTCTTGTAAATTATCAACTTTCTTGTAGAATAGATTTTTTGGACATACAATTTGGGACGGAGGGAGTAGTAAATTATCAACTCTCTTGTAGAAAAGATTTTAAGTTTGTTTACTTGAGGAATAATCTGCCACTCAAGCAGCTATCTAGTTTCTAATGCCTGAATGCTTTATTATTGCAACAGAGAAAACCTGTTTGAAGAAATGCTGCAGGAGCCTGATGAGGTGGCAACAAAGAGAAAGCGTACTCGGGAACAACTACGACTTCTGCAGCAGGCTTTCCGGGTGGGTTCCTGATATCTGACATTAGAAGTAGTTTTAGGCCACCAACATAACATTTTCTTTGCTTGTAAAATTGTTGCCCCGTGAGGGAGTGGATCCAGGGGCAAATCTCTGTAGAGAAGGGGGAGGGGGTCAACTGACCCCTCTTGCTTTAAAATTTTCCACCAGGACTCTTTAGATTTTAGATAATTTTAATACTGACCCCAACAGATTACAGCTTACTCCTTCATAGTTCATATACTCCCTCCATCCCATATAGATAGTCCCACTTTTTTAAAAGATAATTTTGATTGAAATTTGAACAAAGATTCATGAAAAAATAATTATCCAAATGAAATTCTAGCACTTGTGATTGATACACCATTAAAAGTACTACCAATAACAATTTTTAGATTTTCATTATGATAAATGCATTAACTTGAATTATTCTTCAAAGTTCAATCAAATTATCTTTAAAATAGTGGAACTATCTCTATGGGACGGAGGGAGTAATACGTAACTCGTCAAAATTTGACTCCCTTACTGAAGATCCTAGATCCGCCACTGTGTATTCCTTCTAGATACCAACTAGGAATTGCTTGCATATGGGTTTCTCATCCTCTCCCCATCCTTTTGGGCCATAAAACATGTCCCAGGTCTTTGGAAGTTGATGACATGTCGTACACTTGACTTACCTTTATATCAAAGTAAAAACTCAAATGTTGAAATGCTATATTCTGTACTTTGGCTGGTGATTATTGTTTGGCCTTTGGAGTTCATTGTGTCAGTTGTTGCTCTATCTCGAAATGAGCAACCATTATGTATTATCCTAACATTAGTGTCCGTTGAATTTGCTAATTTCACCTTTTGCCAACTATCATGTCCCAATATGCACTTAAGATGGTACACAATATGCACTAGGGTATTTGGATATGCGTGTGCTAATAGAAGTGCTAAAAATCCACTTTAATTTTCTTGAAAACCTAAAATGGACACTAATATTGGGATAGAGGAAATGTGTTCAACGGATTAAGTTTTGCTGCTTTCATCGCTTGCATAGATATTTAAACATTCCAGCTTATTTTTTTGAGTTTGTTTTGTAGACATTTGCCGACCCCAAATCATTTTGGAACTAATACTTTATTGTTATTTGTTTTGTAGACAATTGATGAACTACCACTTGAAGCTGAGAGCATCGAGAGAGGTTACAGCTTGAACAATGATTCAACTGGTCTACCCAAGCTTCACGGGCTCCCAACATCATCTTTCTATACTAACAGTAGCTGCTCCGCAGACACTTACTTGGCCTCCTCACCTAAGAATCCGAAATCCCGCAAGTCTTCTCATTCAGGGGAGTTACAATCACCTTTTTATGTTATTTCCGATTCAAATGGAAATGGACGCAGTTCCCTTCTCGGTCTCCATCCAACCGTTGAACTGTGAACTGTTGTGACAAATGGCTTGGACAAGTCTTGGGGACAAAATTCATCTTGTCCCTCTGTTTTCAGCATCCTTGCAGTCTAGCTCTGTTTTCAATTAAGATATAGGTAATTTTTATAGTTATTAATTAAGTCCATTATTTTAAACTTGTGCTGCAGAAAGTTTGTATAGTGTGCGCGTTTGGGAAGTTGTTTATTTTGCACTTTACATAGTATTAGTGAATTGATGGTTTTTTACATATATATATATATATATATATATATTCAAAATTATTATGAGTGGGAAAGGGAATGTAAGTGGCGATTTAGAGTGAAATCTACAAATTTAAGTGTACGAGTGATGGAGTAGATTAAATAAAAAATTAAAAGGTGGGCATTTTAGGAAATGAGACTTGTCAATGAGACACCTAATAAAAAGGAAATTTGTGTATTGTTATGGAACTAGTACTCTGTTATTTTCTAAAATCATTTTGTTCATATTTTATCAAACGAAGAATTAAGAGCAATCCACACGAACATATGATGGTTGAAAAGAAAATATTACCACAGGTAATCTAAGAATAATGTAAAAAAATGAACCAGTCAAAGAATTTAACTCAAAAAAAGAAACTTAAAATACAATTATTATTCAATCAAAACTTCCGGTAATCTCCATCATTATACAAAACATTGACTTTGATTTCATTAATTAGAAGGCCATTAATGTAATGCAATATAGTGATACATGCCTGGGAGTTAAGATCAGGCTTCGGAAAGTTCACAGGTTTCAACTTACAATGATGAAATACAGTACGTAACATTCTAACTTCATCTGTTACTTCACCACACTTCACTTCAACCTTCTCTGCCACTGTGAATAATAGGCCATTGTTCTCAGTTATCAAACTTAAAGCTTCCATTACTACTACTATCCGACGTATATAGAAACTATAACCATTTAAAAACTCCTCTGATAACGTTGTGGGACGGAAGACGACATTCTGTAATCATCGTTTCCGAGTTGTCTATGACCAATAAGTTCACCGCTACCTGGAGTTGCTCTAACTCCTCTAGGAACTACCCGTTGCTGCATTACTGGTTCATTTGGACTCTTGTAAAGTCCAAGTTTCACTATGAAAGTAACTGTGGTGCCTTTGCCCAGACCCTCGCTCTCTATCCAGATGTTACCTCCCATCAGATTTACAAACCTGCCAACATCATTACGGTTAATATTAGGGAGCAAGACACTGGCGAACCCATGTTATAGAAAAGGAAGTCACTTGACCCCCCTCAAGTTTTAAAATTGTCAATTTCTTCACCTTTAACTTTAAGAAAATGACATTTTATTATTAAAATTAACAATTTTATAGATTTTGACCCCCTTAATTTTGCATAAAATATGCATTGTATCACTTTTTTTGACTCTATGATAAATTGGATGCAGTAATTATAACATTTATTTCTAATGCAAACATGACCCCTTTTCCCAAAATTTCTGGCTTCGCTTTACGTATGCAAAGAATCCAGTTCAACCGAGGCGATACATAGCTACTGTTACAAAATAAGGTTTTTCAAACTTTTTGAGTAATACTACATGCACACTGTTATTTTGGTAATCAATGTAACAAAACTGAGGATATTATTCTAAATCACTAAAAGAGAGGCCCATATGTAGTCATCGATGGGAAGAATTCACTCAAAAAGAAATATTACCCAAATTTGTATCTCTCTCTTTCTAGCTCTTCTCAGTTTCTCTCCAAATTCTTCCTCAATTCTCTTCTTCCTTGAATTCTAATCTGATTTCTCAATTCTAGTTGCTTTGTGTTCAAACTGATCCAATTCATTATTCACACACAAAGAAAGATGATTTTGTTCATATAATCATTGGCTAGACAGTTTTGTGGGTTCAGCCATTAACTGCCTCGTAAGATTTTGTGTGCGTTTAGTACTACTCAAATTTTAATATACATCAAATAATACCTTTTGCAGATACCAAGTATAAGGCATGTGCCATCGTTGCTTCTGACAGACCCATTTTGAGTTTTGGAAAATTTGGTGAAAAGGTGTGAAAAATCTTGTGGCTCAACGCCACAGCCAGAATCCTTAACCTGCATGTGGAGGTTTGGAGAATAAGTCAATTATGTATATTAGAGATAACACAAGTGTAAGTGCAAATGTGAAGACACCTCGACTCACACCAAAGCCAGCCAGATAGAACCTTCTGGAATTCACTCTCAATATCTTTCTGTAATTATAGATTATAGGAGATTTCTGTAAATCATTGTAATTATGTAAATCAGTATCATTAGCTTCAATTTAGGATATCTTCAGACTTATATTAGGTAAACTAATATTTGTATTTAGGTAGGTTCCTATCTCTTGTACTATATAAACAAAGTATGTGAATAATACAACTCACGTTTTCCATCATCTTATATGGTATCAAAGCCTACTCGATTCAACCCCATACCTTATTCCTTTCCGTCTTCTTCTTCTTCACCGCTCTCATGGCCACTCCTTCCGCCACCAAACTCTCAAACCCGTCTGACCCCAACAATCCCATCATTTTGGTCAATTTCTCCCAATGCAAAACTCTAACACCTTACACCTATCTCACTTGGGCTTCCCAAATAACCAACCTTCTCTTTGGTCGGACCTTCTTCGCTTCATTGACGATGATCACTCTCCACCCGACGCCAAAATTGTCAAAGACGACAAAACCATTGATAACCCAGCCCTCACCACCTGGAATCGTCAAGATCGCTTAATCCTAAGTGCCCTAATAGGAACCCTTGATCCCACTGTTGCACCTCTTGTCACTCGAGCCAAATCCACCCGTCAGGCTTGGACAATCCTTCAAACCACTTATGCCAACCCCTCAAGAGGCCATATTCTCCAAATCAAAGACACCCTTGACAATATCACCAAAAACTCCCAATCCATCTCCGATTACATGCATGCCATAAAGTCTTGCACTGACAAACTAGCCCTTATATGGCCAAGATCCTCAAAGGTCTTGACTATGACTCCTACAAACCCGTAATTGATTCTACACGAGCCCGTGACACACCAATCTCTTTCGAAGCCCTTCATGAAAAGCTTATCAACCATGAACTTTCCATGAAACAAAACACCACACCACTCCCAGCCTCGGCTCATGTTGCTCAATCCCGCAGTTTCACTCCTCACCCCTACAACCGTAACACCTACTCTTCCCCCTCTGGTGTTAACCCCGGTCCTACCATACCATCCCCACACAAGATCGCTCCACAAACTCCAAAGCCACTACTCCATTCAAGGGAAAGTGCTAGTACTGCCGCCTCACAGGCCATGTTATCTCCCAGTGCCACAAATTCAAACGTGAATACCCCTTTGTCACATTCCCACCACCCAACCCCAGATCGACTCATTCTCACCCAAATACCACTCCACGCTTTCACACAGCTTCCGCCCCACCCCATGCCACACCTCCCTCCTGGTTAATTGATAGTGGAGCAACCCACCACATGACTAATGACCTCTCGAACATTTCCCTTCACAGCCCCTATACCGGCAATGACGATGTAACTATTGGAGATGGATCCACTATACCCATTTCTGACATAGGTTCTTTTACTTTTCCCACCTCCTCTTCTTCTCTTGTCTTAACAATGTCTTGCATGTTCCCTTAATCTCTCGTAATGTCTTATCTGTTTCTCAATTTTGCCTCGATAATAATGCCACTTTTGAATTCTCACAATCTTCTTTTCTTATCAAGGCAATCTCGACGAATCAACCTCTTCTCCATGGAAACCTTGAACATGGATTCTACATCTGGCATCCTCCAACACCTCAAGCTCATCACAACATCTCCGCGTCTGCACAATCTTGGCATCATAGATTAGGACACCCCGCTCCCCCCATTTTATCTTTCCTACGTAATCATTTTCATTTACCTGTTTCTTCTAGTTCTTTACTTCCATGTAATCCATGCAATATCAACAAAAGTCACAAGATGCCATTTTTCGATTCTACTCTCACTTCACATGCTCCACTGGAAATCATATTCTCTCATGTCTGGACATCCCCCGTTCTTTCTCGAGATAATTTTAAATATTACGTCATATTCGTGGACCACTATACCAAGTACACTTGGTTATATCCTCTCAAACATAAATCTGACACCTTTGCCACATTTCACAGATTCAAATCTATTGTTGAGAAGTTTTTTAACCGCCCCATCCTCCAAGTATTTTCAGATAATGGGGGAGAATACTTAAAAATAACACCCTCTCTCCTAAATGATGGTGTCACTCACCTTACATCTCCTCCCCACACCCCAGAACATAATGGGTATGTGTAAGTACTCCAATTTGAGTTGTTAGTATTCTCGTTAGAAAATTAACGAGAGTTATAACATTCCTAACATTTCTAACAATTCCTAACTTTTCTAACCAAGCAAGGGTAAAGTGGGCATTGTTATTTAAGGTTAAACCTAGAAAAGAATCTCAAAAAGCAAAAGAATTAAGAAAATCCCGAATCTGGTAAGTTGAAAAACATAACCAGTTTGATTTTTTTGAAAAATATTCTTTGTGTCCAAAGCCTGCAGCTGCAATTAATGAACAGTGCACGCTGCAGGAACCCTCCGCGCGGATGGTATTGCAATTTTCAGAGGGCTATAAATTGAGCCCTCTAGTCTCAAAAAAGGGAGAAAAAAAACATTTTTCACAGCAGCACCTTGGCGAAAATAGAGAGAAAATAGTGAGAATTCTCTAGAATTGTCACCTTTTTCTCAACTATTCACCCAAAATCACACTCACTCAAACACTCTCATATTCAAGCCTCAAACACTCTTACATTCAAGCCTAAAACTCAAAACACAAAGAAGATTGGTAAACCCTCCTTCTCCTTACCCTAAACTCCTTCATTCATGCATGCATTTTCAAACTCCAAAATGTAGTTTGTTCATCTTCTTGCCTTAGATCCAAGAAGATCACCATGGAAGTTCATCTCCATGGATGATCTTCTACAAGGATCAACATTATTTTCAAAGTGTTCTTACTTACTTGCAAATAAAACACATTTTCAAAACCCTAAAAATCATTTTCATACATCAAATCTCTTTTTCAAAGGATAAAATTCCCCTTCCCAAGCAAATGAAGTGCTTAGTCCTAATGTACCCCAAGGATGGTTTGATATAGTTGATTCACCACTAAAATGTCAAGTGATCACTAATCAAAACCTAGGGAAATGGGGACAAGCATGGATGCAAAATCCCCACTTAAAATCATGTTTTTCTTCTTAAGAAAGTTGCTGTCCAGTAGCAATTTTCTAAGACCTCTGTCCATGGTCTAATTTTTTGGACACAGATAAACTTGGAATTTGGTGTTGACTACAAAACACTTTTTGTAGCCAACATCCAGAGATTTCCAGAAATATTTTTACTTTATTTTTTGCGTGAGTAAAACTCCTTTTTTCAAATTTTCTTTTAAAGGTCAGTTCCTCAGTCTCTGGAAGTCCAGATTTCATATCTGAGATTTCCAGAAGGTTTTGGGTCCTCAAATCATCTCCAAAATGAAAAGTTATTTTACATAAACCTTATTTAAGGTGTTTTGAACATTTTTCATTCTCGGACTTTTCCCAGATTCTGGAGTTTTCAAGCCCTAAAGTCCATTTCAAAATCAAGTGTCCACTGCCTTTTTCATTCTGGCAGAAATGGTTTTCAACTTCCAAAAATCTTTTGAGTACCAAATCTCAACCCAAAAATCATACCAAAAATCATGGGATCTGTCCAAAGTCTAATAAAGAATTCCCAATTTTTACTTTTCTCAGTTTCAATTTATTTTGGCCAAAGTAACACACACACACACACACACACACATACACACACACAAATGATTTTGAATGTTTGGAAGACTCGTTTTACGAGGCATTCCGGGTGAACACTAACGTTCTTCCCGGCGTGTAACGTGACCTCCGAACCCAAATCTCTTATTTCGGGCATTTTTCAAAGTTTTGGCCCTTAAAACAAAAATGGCGTGGCGACTCCGTTTTTCCGATTTTTATTTGGTTTTCAAAAAAACGAGAAATCAAATATTTTCCGCGAGTTTGGAAAATTTCAACATCGTCACAGTATGCTGAAAGACGTCATCGTCATATAGTAGAAACAGGCCTATCCTTACTCTCTCAAGCCAACATACCTCTGAACCTATGGCCTTATGCCTTCACAACTGCGATTTACCTCATTAACCGCCTACCCACCGCCTCCCTCAAAAATGATTCACCCTTTCTTCGTCTCTTCAAAACACCACCAAATTACAACAAACTCCGTAGCTTTGGCTGCCTTTGCTACCCGTGGCTACGTCCCTATGCCCCGCACAAATTAGCCCCAAAATCCATTCCCTGTATTTTTGTAGGATACTCTCCTACGCAAAGTGCCTATTTTTGCCTTGACCCATCAACCCATCGAGTGTACACTTCTCGTCATGTAAAGTTTTGTGAAACCGAATTCCCATACCTCTCTCTCTCCAAATTACAAACTGATCCCATTATACCCAACCCATCTGAATGGTGCTCCATCACTCTCCCACTCCTACCAGCAACTTCGCCTTCTGATGTTAACTCGGAAGTTATCACACTACCACCCACACAACCCAACTCCATTCATGTTGCACCTACCCCCTCCTCTGTCCCCACCGAAAACTCCCCTCACCTGACCAATACCCTCCCCCCATCAAACACCACTTCAACCCAACATCCTGGTGGCCCAAATATGCTCACACCTGCCATCACACCTACCTCCCCAAACCCCGTCCCACCTGATCCTACAGACACAACACCCATTCCTCCACCTCCACCCCCAACACATTCCATAGTCACACGCTCCAAGAATAACATAGTGAAACCCAACCCGAAGTATGTACACCTCACCACCTTATCTTCCCCATACGCCCTTCCAAACACCACCAAACAAGCTCTCTCCCACCCTCACTGGAGATCTGCTATGATTGAGGAACATGAGGCACTCTCTCGAAATAATACCTGGACCTTAGTTCCTCCTACTGACTCTCAGAACATAGTGGGCTGCAAATGGGTCTTCCGTATCAAATACAACCCGGATAATACTATCCAAAAATACAAGGCTCGTTTGGTTGCTAAAGGCTTTCACCAACGACCCGGTGTTGACTATTCAGAAACCTTTAGCCCTGTCGTCAAACCTGTCACTGTACGCCTTCTACTTTCCTTGGCAGTTAGCAACAACTGGCCTATTCGTCAACTGGATGTTAATAATGCCTTTCTCCAAGGCACACTTACAGAAAGAGTCTTCATGGCTCAACCTCCCGGCTTTGTTGATCCCAAAAACCCTTCCTTTGTTTGTCGCTTATCCAAGGCAATTTATGGTTTAAAACAAGCTCCACGAGCTTGGTTCACTGAGCTCAAAAACTACCTCATCTCATACGGCTTCCACCCCTCTCTAGCCGACCCATCTCTCTTCATTCTCACCAAAACTGCTCATCCTCTCTTTCTTTTGGTATATGTTGATGACATCATTGTCACCGGACCATCTACCATCAGCCTCTCTTCCTTCATCTCAGACCTATCCTCCCGCTTCTCCCTTAAAGATCTTGGCCCTCTCTCCTACTTCTTAGGCATTGAGGTCACACCTAACAACCACGGTCTTCTCCTTTCTCAGGCCAAATATACTCATGATAGGGAGCCTTCAATATCTTGCCATCACTCGTCCTGATATTGCCTTCTCAGTTAACAAACTTGCTCAATACATGCAACACCCCACAACTACTCACTGGACTGCCCTTAAAAGAGTTCTACGTTATCTTCACGGTTCTTCCCACTTGGGCATTCAACTTTTCAAATCAAACTCTCTGTCTCTTCACTCACTCTGTGATGCAGATTGGGCTGGGGACAAGGATGATTACGTCTCTACTACTGGATTTCTCGTCTACCTTTGCAAGAATCCCATTGCTTGGTCTTCGCGAAAACAACGGGCACTCTCTCGCTCCTCCACATAAGCTGAATTTCGAGCTGTAGCCGATGCCACTGCCGAAATCACATGGGTTCAAAACTTACTTTCTGAACTTGGTATTACTCTTCCACACACACCCGTTATATACTGTGATAATCTCGGTGCCACCAGTTACTCTGCCAACCCAGTGTTTCACTCTTGCATGAAACATCTTGCTCTCTCCTTCCACTTTGTTCGAGAAAAGGTTCACTCTGGTTCCCTCCGTGTACAGCACATTTCGGGTAATGACCAACTTGCAGATGCTCTCGCAGAGCCTTTTCCTAGCATTCGGTTCTCTCTACTTGTCTCCAAGATTGGCCTACTTCACCGATCGTCCATCTTGCGGGGGCCTATTAGAGATAACACAAGTGTAAGTGCAGATGTGAACACCCTTGACTCACACCAAAGCCAGCCCGATAGAACCTTCTGGAATTCACTCTCAATATCTTTCTGTAATTATAGATTATAGGAGTTTTCTGTAATCATTGTAATTATGTAAATCAGTATCATTAGCTTCAATTTAGGATATCTTCAGACTTATATTAGGTAAACTAATATTTGTATTTAGGTAGATTCCTATCTCTTGTACTATATAAACAAAGTATGTGAATAATACAACTCACGTTTTCCATCATCTTATAATGTACTCCCTCCATTAATTAATGTTTTAATTTTACAAAAAAAAAAAAAGTCTCAAAAGTCAAAATGAATGTCTATGTTTTGGAGATTTTACTAAATCATCCATTATCAAGTTCCAATTAACATTTACACTCATGCTCATGATGCGATAAGGTGAGATCCTGAAGGATGTTTACGTACTTATGCAACTAAAAATACTTAAATCTCAACTTTCTTAAATCTCACTCAAAACTAAAATTAGACATTCATTTCGGGACGGAGGGAGTAGTATAAAAGAATCATGCACAGAGTCAACCGACTGATTGATATTATCGATTTAAGTTTTATTTGATTCCTTTTTGTCGATTTTAATTCGATTTTCGATTTTCGATTCTCTTACGCACCTCTACAATAATTACTCTTCTGCCTATAATATCTGTCAAATAATACTTTTATAGCTACGCACATACTCAAGGTGGAACCAAAAAATAAATTACAGAATCCTTACAAATCAAATTGACAATTAAAGTAAAAAACAATGTGTTTTATAATTATAAACTGCTCCTACCCCCACTACTCAAACACCCCCAAGGGCCCCAACCTTCTTAAAATAAAAAAGCATCAGGCAAAAGAAAAACAAATAGAACAAATTAAAGTAAGAAATTAAAAAAAAAAAAAAAAAAAGAAAACTGCTTTCAGAAACCGTCGAATAAGGAGCGTTGGATCAAATCTCTAACTTTCAATCTCAGCCACCACTTATACCCTAGATAAAAGGCGGTTAAAACCTCCTTGTATTGTATAATAGATTGAAGGAAGAAAAAGGAAATTGTTAGGTGTTGATAGAGCTGTCAATACGAGCTGACGGATGAGTTTAACATGCTGACGGACGAGTTAAACACGTCAAAGTTCGCCACTAAATAGGCGGTGCGGGCTGTCCCGAATTTTTGGCGGGTTGGATATACGTCATTCCAACCCAACCCACATTGGATTGGTGGGCCATGCAGGCTAATCCAAAAAATGAATTTTGATCGATAAATTATAAACATGGCCTCAAAGAATGGAGAAACATAGACCAATCTTCTCAAAAAATTCAACCGAAATGGCAAGTAGCAAGTGTGAAGTTTTACAAAATATATTAAAGTAAATGATTATTGAAATAAGCAGTAAAACAACCAAATGACTTGAATAACACCGACATTCAAGAATAACCCACCCACAGATACAACAACTTGAGGAGGACATGAGTAGCATGATAGGATAGCATCACGTCCTTTCTCTGTTTCTCTCTACATCTGCATATCAAATACTCCCTCCGTTCCATTTGAAGTGTCCGAAAAGGACAATTGTACGAGAATTAAGGAAAGTGAGGTAAAAAAGAGAAAAGTTTAAATGTTGTGAGTATGAAAAATTAAATAGGAGAGAGAATGAGTGGGTAGAATAGTTATGAGAGAGAATGTTGTGAGTGTAAAAGTAAAGTAGGAGAGAGAATGAGTGGGTGTAATAGTAAAAAAAAATTCCTTTTTTGGTAATGAGACATTTTAAATGAGACGTCCAAAATGAAAAGTTGAGACACTTCGGGCGGGACGGAGGGAGTATAAAAGAAACATAAACACCACTCAAAAAATATTACACTAAAAGCAAAAAACTTCACTATCAATTTTAAAAAATGCATGCAGACAATTATTTCACTCAAAATTAAATCTCCACATGCAACTGTTACAGGATTGTTAGTTTTTTACCATGGCTTTCAATGCCTTGCCAAAATGCAGAATCTTGGCCCTGTCCATTTATTTTGTTGATTCAAGGTATTCTGTAACATCTTTGTGTACCATTATTGATCCAATTATTCACATGTTTGACTTTAACTTGTTACTCTCTTGATTTTCTCCTCATAATAATGCAAATGAAATGGAAATAGTTACTCTCACTTAGTTATATACCTTCTATTTTTCATTCATCAAATAAAAACACAAAAATAATTGTCAAGTAAAATAATAATAAAGTAATATATATGAATTATCATTAAATATATAATAAGGTAAGAAATTATCAAAGCCATATAACCAATTTCAAGCACAAATAAGAGATTGCACATTTTGAAAAAGTATTCAACTTCTATACTTGGTGAGGATACAATCACCAATGGAAAACGACGACTCCAATTCAACAATAGTAATGGAGATAGCTAAAACATTACATGCAATACGCTCAGGCCCGTTTTCGAGGGTGCTCAAGGAGCGCAGCGGCACAGGGCCCCAAAAACTATAGGGCCCCATTTTTTTTTAATATATATATATATATATATATATATAACTTATAAAAATTGAAAATTGATAAAAAATAATAGATAAATTTTAATACTCACATCAAATATTTCCTTGCCTTTATTTTTACGTAATCCTACATTCTTTTCCATTTGTGAAGATGTGACAAAAAAAGACTGGGGTGTGAGAATGTGAGAAAGACGTGTCTCTTTTCGTTTGTTTATCCTTTTTTTTATTCTCTTTTTAATTATGAGTCGCCACCTATATTATTTAATGAAAATATAGAAAAATCAATTTATTCAGATTTCATATGTTCGGGGGTTAAGTTATAGAATTAGAAGGTCAAGTAGCATTAATCCTACCCAATCTTAAGTTTGGTTTTGCTTCTAGAAATTCACTAATTTATTCAAATAATCAATCTTAAGCAAAGATCATAAAAATATGCAAAACCAATTAGTTTATGTTTATTAGTTGGGATGTCGAATCCTTATGCTTCGAGACAATCTCCATAATTAGAAGAGGCACTTGGCCAATTCTAGGTTTAATGAAATTACACTAATCTAAAAATCAAGTAGAGAGAGGCTGGGAATAGAACAAAAATATAAGATGTTTACCTTTGATTTTTTGATGTTTTGAAGGGGTAGTCTCGATAAAGGCTTGAGATCCAATTTCAAGGATGTTGATGAACGAATTTAGGGAGATTTGAGTGTTGTTTTGAGGATTCTTTCTAGGAGACAATGCAGCAAAACGTATGTGTCCGACCTCCTGATCCAAGGGAGACTGCTTTGTATTTATAACTGAAGATTACTTGTTTGCCAAGGTGGAAACACAAGTATGGAAGAAATCAATAACTTTAATATGAGAGATACCAGAGGTTCCAGAGTATTCACAAATCATATGAATCCCGGATTGAGTTGTTGACAAGAAAGAGATCAAAGTCGAAAAGGAAAGGAAATCAACCTTCCTAGAGAAATGTCTCGTGCGAGACACGTTGTCTCGTACGAGACACGTTGTCTCGTGCGAGACACGTTGTCTCGTACGAGACACGTTGTCTCGTACGAGACATCTAGCCAATCTTTGACTATTTTTATCCCTCTTTGGTATTCCATTAGTCAGTTAAGTCCAAATATGCATGCTGAATCAACCATATTCAACGCTGTTTGTAAAAATACATATAGTTTGGTAGACTTATGCTAAAAGGAAGGTAACAACAGTGAGGAAAGATCCTTGATGCAGAAAAAAAAAAATCAAATCAACCCAATACCAAACAAAAAACAATTGGGAAATTTGAAATGAGAAATGGATTTTTGTTTTTAACTTGGGCCAAAAATGAATGAAATGAAAAGAATGGAAATGTTGTAAAACATCCAAGATCCAATGTAATATTCACTGATAGCAACTTAGATGTTAATTTGCTTTGGGTATGTGATCATGAGCTGCACTCCCTTAATTGATCGGATAGTAGCACATAACATACTCATGATTTAGACAATGATTCTCAAATGCAGTTAGCTTTGTTAAGATTTGATTCAAATTTATTCAATTATCAGTATGATTCCTTTTCGGTTGAGAATTACTCTGTATAAATTCGATAACATCAATCAATTCCTAGGGAGCATGTCACTTTTTCTGGGATATTGCAAGTTTCTATGGTATAGCTTCTAATACTGATGTGTACGCAGCGGAATAATTTAACAGAGACTCGCTTAATCGAATCTCAAATGAGAATTTCCAAAGAAATCTCAGTAATAAAGTTATTTAGACTTTGAGAATAATAACTGAAGGGGATACAATTGCAAAGCAATAATTTGATTATAATAAAACTTGATTATCTTTACAAATGAAGGATGAAGTATTTATACTGATTTACAAATGTTGTTTGAAAAGTTACAAATAATAAACAGACATGATCTTCCGTGAACCAACACAGCCTTTGCGAACAAACAGACATCAGACATGGCTTTTCATGAACAGGCACCAACCCTTCCAGGAACCCCTCGGCCGAGGCAAGGAACATGCTCGGCCGAGCAACCAATATTAACCCAAAAGACACAACCCTTCAGAACAAAGACGGCCGAGTCAGCAGAAAAGCACGGCCGTGTAACAACTTTGGCTCGGCCGAGCGTTAGGATTGACTCGCCCGAGCAAAACATATTTCACAATCCAAGTTTCTGTCTTCGAACCCTCGGTCGAGGCAAGGATTAGCTCGGCCGAGCACCTGTGCTCCAGTCTTGCTTGGTTGTTTAACTACCGCCGCCAAGTGCTATTCCATCTTGGTCCGTCTCGATACGTGCTACATCATGCGCCCCCACTCGAAAAGGATTCGTCCCTGAATCCATGTCTTTATAAAGGGGGTCATCCGGTAGAAAGCAACCAAATCCGCTACATTAAATGTTGGGGAGATGTTCCATCCAGGGGGTAATTCCACCACATAAGCGTTGTCATTGATTTTCCGAACAATCTTGCAAGGGCCAAGTTTCTTTTGATGGAGCTTGCTATAAGTACCTTGAGGGAAACGCTCCTTGCGTAAATGGACCATTACCAAGTCACCCACGGTGAAGACCTTCAAACGATGACGCTTGTCAGCATGTTTCTTATAAGTTGCATTAGATTCTTCAATATTTCTCCGAACTTCGGATTGAACTGCCTCTATCATTTCCGCCATATGCTCCGCGGCTATATCAGATCCCTAACCTTTGGCAAAGGAATCAAATCAAGAGTATACGAAGGAGGCCTTTGATAAACTATTTCAAAAGGTGTCTTCTTTGTAGTACGATTGACCATGTTGTTGAATGCGAACTCAGCCGTGCCTAATGCTAAGTCCCATTTTTTTGGAAAATCACCACATAGACAACGAACCATTGAACCCAATGTCCGATTCACTACCTCTGTTTGACCATCTGTTTGTGGGTGAAAGGAACTACTAAACTGTAGTGAAGTCTGAAAAATATGCCAAAGAGTACGCCAAAAGTGACTGAGAAATTTTGTATCCCGGTCCGATGTGATTGATTTAGGCACTCCATGTAGGCGAACCACTTCCTTGAAGAACAAACTAAGGAGCGATATGTGCAAAGATCCGAAGTTTTTCGACAAGGAATGAAGTGAGCCATTTTAGAAAAACGGTCAACCACCACAAAACCGAGTCATTCCCCCTCTCGTGTCCGCGGTAGCCCCAAAACGAAATCCATTGATATATCCTCCCACGGACCATCCTAACAGGCAATGGAGAATATAATCCCGTATTTTGGGACTGTCCTTTGTTAAGTTGACAAACCATACATTTCCGGACATAAGTGTGCGTATCTTTGCGAAGTTGTGGCCAAAAATACCTTCGAGAAACAAGTTCAACAGTCTTGTCACGACCAAGGTGACCATCTTTTATGTAACTCCGCGATAAGGCTCTCGCGAATTGAACCGTGAGGGATACACAACTTGTCACGAAAAAATAAAAACCCATCTTGTAATAAATATAAGCCAACCAGATCTTCATCTTGACATTTGGCCCAAATTTCTCCAAAATCAACATCTGTCGCATACAAACTTTTCAAACAATCGAACCCCACGACTGTCGTATGCACTGTCACCAACAAACTAGCCCGGCGACTCAAAGCATCCGCCACTTTATTAAGCTGTCCACTTTTGTGTTGAATGACAAAAGAAAACCGTCGTAAATAGGATACCCAACGTGCATGCATGCGATTTAGAGTTGTCTTACCATTTAAGTATTTCAACGCTTCATGATCCGTATGGAGAATGAACTCACGATGCAAAGAAATATTGTTCCCAATGTTTTATCGCCCGTACAACCGCATAGAACTCAAGTTCATATGTAGTCCATTTTCGCTTTGACTCCTCCAATTTTTGACTCATGAAAGCAATCGGCCTCTTCTTTTGCGTCAAAAATGCCCCCAATGCCAACTACTGAAGCGTCCGTTTCTAACTCGAAAGGAAGAGAAAAATCTGGTAACACAAGGAGTGGAGCATTAGTCAATTTATCTTTAATCAACACAAAACTTGCTGCAGCCTCGTCACCCCAAAAAAAACCTCCTTTCTTCATACAATCCGTAATCGGAGCCATTATAGTGCTAAAATTTCGTATGAACCGCCGGTAAAAAGTAGCTAGCCCATGAAAACTTCGCACTTCACTAACTGTCTTGGGAGCTGGCCAATCACGAATAGCACGGACTTTTTCCTCGTCCACTTGAATGCCATCCGCTGAAACAATGTATCCCAAAAACAACAATTTATCCAACATAAAACTGCACTTCTTTAAATTAACATACAACTCATTTTCCCGCAATGTTTTCAAAACACTTTGCACATGCCCGATATGCTCCTCCTCTGTTTTGCTATAGATCAAAATATCATCAAAATACACCACAAGAAATTTCCCATTAAACTGCTTGAGAACCTGGTGCATTAGACGCATAAATGTACTCGGTGCATTTGATAAACCGAAAGGCATAACTAGCCACTCATACAACCCTCCTTAGTTTTGAAAGCGGTTTTCCACTCATCGCCTTGTCTAATCCGCACTTGATGGTACCCACTTTTAGATCAATCTTGGAAAATACTTTGGAACCCCGAAGCATATCCAACATATCATCCAAACGAGGAATTGGGAATCTATACTTGACTGTGATTTTGTTGATGGCTCTACTATCAATGCACATGCGCCACGAACCATCCTTCTAGGGCACAAGTAAAGCCGGACCGCACAAGGACTTAAACTTTCCCGTATATACCCCTTTTTCAACAGCTTCTTCCACCTCGTTCTTTGAGAATCTCGTGCTCCGCAGGACTCATACGATAATGTGGGAGATTAGGCAATGAAGCACCGGGTGTAAAATCAATGTTATGCTGAATATCTCTCAAGGGTGGCAACCCTGGAGGGAGATCATTAGGCATAATATCACTAAACTCATCCAAAACTGATTGTAATGATCTTGGAACCAAACGAACTTGTCCCAAACTTTCTTTCCGCACAATGGCATAAATAACAGTGTATCTCGCTAAATCTTCAACAAATTCTTGAGGAGTACATAAAGAAATAATAGGTTTATATTTCTTATTACTACGAGCACTCTTATCAAGTGTCGAACGTAATTGGAAACGAAACCCATCTTTTGTGAAAAGCAAAGTATTATCTCTCCCATTATATACCACATTTACGTCATACCGCCACTGCCTACCCAATAATATATGGCATGCATTCATATCAACAATGTCGCATAAAATTTCATCCTTGTAACTCCCTATAGAAAAAGGAATAAGACACTGCTCATGTACCTTTATATTGCCACCGTAATTAATCCATCCAACTCGTGTAAGGGGACGGGTGCTTGTGAACCTTCAACCGCAAAGAATCCACGAAACTACGGGCCACCAAATTCTCACTACCGCCACTATCCACGATCACCGTTGCTTCAACATTACTAACTTTCCCCTTTGTTCGAAAGATATTGTGTCGTTCGGATCATCCTCATCACTAGGTTGTCAATAAAAGCCGTCGAACCACCAAAGATTCATGATTATTTGTCTCTTCCATTTCTTCATTAAGATCAATCACACCGTCTTCATCATCTTCTTCGTCATCACGATCTACCATGTTGACTCCTCGTCTTAGAGGGCATTGATTAGACATGTGTCCTGGTTGCAAACAGCGAAAACACTTATCACCAAATGTCTTACTATAAGGGTTTTGATTTTGTGGACCACGATTAGTGGTGTTGGTGTTACGTCGAACCGGGAGGATTCTCGAACATCGGCTTGGGCCGCCTGCTTCCCTTCATTTTTACTAGTTTCCACACCTTGCGTTTTTTCTGAACCCGTCACCGTACTAGACCCGGTCACTTGATACTTAGAACTCGAAGAAGATGCTGCAGAAATATTTCTGTATGATTGCTGCTTCTCGATCTTCTTAGCACGAGTGATAACTTCACTTACAGATCGGTTTGTAAAGAGCTCCACTTGATTTCTAATGCCGACCCGAAGACCACTAACAAATCTCGCAACTTCTTGTGCCTCTGTTTCATCCAAATCTGCCCGTGCTGATTGGGCATAAAAATCGTGGGCGTAATCTTCAATCGAACGAGCGCCTTGTTTAAGGTCTAAAAAGGCTTGGTAAATTACTTGTTCATAATCATCCGGCAAAAAGTGCGATCGTAACTCCCTCTTCATTCTAGCCCATGAACGAATAGGTGCTTTGTTCTGACGATGTCGCTTTTTACATAATTGTTCCCACCAAGCGGATGCTCCGTCACGTAGTTTATATGCTACATAAGGAACCTTCCGATCATCCTCAACTTGCATCAAGTCGAAGAATTTTTCAACCTCTGCTAGCCAATCTACGAACTCGTTCATCTTCAAATTTCCAGAAAAGGGTGGGATATCCGCCCTAATTTTAGGACGTTGATCGTTTCGAGGTGCTTCGATGTGATCATCCTCGTCCTCAACGTCGGAATCTTCCTCAACAACCGGGTCCTCTCGGCGGACATTACGTCCCCGATGATTTGCCCGATTCCGTGGGTTGTCATCACCAACCCGCATCCGAACCAATGCACCTAATAGTTCAAGATGTTGACGTTCGCTACGCTCTCTGGCCTCTTGTTCTTGCTGTGCCATACGTTCCAGAATAGCTGCGATGTCACCGTTGTTTCCTCCATTGTTTGCCATCTTCACGTCGGAGAACCCCAAAGATCGTCCGATTTCTGATACCAAATGATGTGTACGCAGCGGAATAATTTAACAGAGACTCGCTTAATCGAATCTCAAATGAGAATTTCCAAAGAAATCTCAGTAATAAAGTTATTTAGACTTTGAGAATAATAACTGAAGGGGATACAATTGCAAAGCAATAATTTGATTATAATAAAACTTGATTATCTTTACAAATGAAGGATGAAGTATTTATACTGATTTACAAATGTTGTTTGAAAAGTTACAAATAATAAACAGACATGATCTTCCGTGAACCAACACAGCCTTTGCGAACAAACAGACATCAGACATGGCTTTTCATGAACAGGCACCAACCCTTCCAGGAACCCCTCGGCCGAGGCAAGGAACATGCTCGGCCGAGCAACCAATATTAACCCAAAAGACACAACCCTTCAGGAACAGCACGGCCGAGTCGCAGGAAAAGCACGGCCGTGTAACAGCTTTGGCTCGGCCGAGCGTTAGGATTGACTCGCCCGAGCAAAACATATTTCACAATCCAAGTTTCTGTCTTCGAACCCTCGGCCGAGGCAAGGATTAGCTCGGCCGAGCACCTGTGCTCCAGTCTTGCTTGGTTGTTTAACTACCAGTTTCGCCAAGTGCTATTCCATCTTGGTCCGTCTCGATACGTGCTACATCAAATACTTATATGGTTGAAATTAGAGCGGCTGTTGATAGGGGTTACAACTCTATTTGGTTCGTATTTTACATGGGTCTTACAGAATGCGTGGTACCAGATTGAACAACTTAAGAGGTTAATGTCTTTGATTAATGTTGGGGTCTCCCATATTTATCGTGAGGGTAACAAAGTTGCTGATGGACTTGCCAATCAAACTGCAGATATATATAGCTGATGATTTGCTTATTTCATCATATATCCACCCTTCCTCAAAAGTGTAAAGGCATTTTTCTTTTTGATAGATTGTTATATTCGTATGTTAGGACATAATTTTAGTTGTTTTTCCTTTTTTTTTTTTTTTTGATGTTTTAAGCCTATTGTATTTCCTTTCCGATGGTTGAGCTTGTCATGTCCCCGTCATCATGTTTTGTAACTTTCTTTAATTATTAATAAAATTTAGAGCGTACCTTGGGGAATTAAACCATCAAGAAAAGGGGTTTGGTGGGACTAGGTCATTTGACTGTGCTGGCCACCTGAACCCGATTTTGTCGTGCTGTCTAATAATAATGATGGCTCCGATATTTTATGCTAATGCCCGAACAACTCCCAAATAATCATCGCCATCTGTTATGACCAAGGGGTTAGTTCATTATGGCCGTTAATCCTATTATATGGATACGGTGTCGTTTAAATAAGTGTAGCAGTTTTGTTATTAATTCGTGTAGTAATTGTGGTGTCAGTAGTGGAGTATCTTACTACGTCGTTTAGAGGGCAGTTTGGTCTATTATTTTTGTGCAAGTTCACAATTTATATGCGTGAATTGTAATGAAGAAGAGCAATGATAGGGTCACAAAAGAAAGTTACAAAATTTTGCTAACAAAATGAGTTGGCGATATTTGATTAATTGTATCGATATTGGACCCGATACATTTTAATTAAAAACAATAATAAAATCATTACACCTAGAATTTTGTGAGCAAATTTTTATGAATATTTTGTGCCTCTAGTATTATTCAATGGAGAAATGCATAAAATAAATTAAAAACATTAATAAAAGCAAAAATCTTATAAAAAACGCGTTTTTTGTTAAGCTTAACAAAAAACGTGTTTTTCACCCGCGGTTCAATTTAACGGACGGTTCATACGCTTTTTCGGTCCGGTTCAATTTCTCGCGGCGTAGTTGTTCAATTTGATTTTTCCTTTCGTCATTTGTGCTCTTCAATTCGATTTTCCGTCATTGTTCCTTCATCAATTTCGTCATTGTTCTTCATCAATTTCCACCGATTTTCTTCATCTCCGAACTGTTTTCATTCGTATTTTTACTTCTTATCCGACATTATGACCGGTCAAGCCAAAGAAATCAGGAGCAAGCAGCGTAACAAAGGTATGATTTTACTTGTTTTCAGTCATAATTTTCTTCGATTTCCACCTATTGTTATGGATTGATGCATTGACACATTATGTTCGTGACACTGGTACTTTAGAAAACACAAGCAAACATAAGCAAATGTTGGCACTATTGAAACCCTAACTATGTCACTTTGAAACCGTTGCACTGTCACATTTACTTGCACTGGCACTATCGAAACAGTTGCACTTTCACATTTAATTGCAAACATAAGCAAATGTTGGCACTATTGATAACCAGGGTCGGCCCTGTACATTTTGAGGCCCTAGGCAAACTATTTGGCTTAGGGCTGGGATTCTGCTGGTTTTGGGCTGAGAAGCCCAGATTGGGACTTCCCTTGCAGAAAAAAAATATGTCTATGCCAAGGCTCGAACCTGAACCAAGCTGTTAACCAGGATTTTATGCAATCTGCATTACCACTACAACAGAGCTTCTTGATGTGTACATTTTGTAAACTTTATATATATAATAAAACATAAATTTTGGGGCCCTTAAAATTGGACAAAATTCGGAGGCCCTAGGCGACGGCCTCACCCGTCTCATAGCAGGGCCGGCCCTGTTGATAACACTGGCACTTTGAAATCGTAATACTGGCACTTTGACACCGTAAGACTGGCACTTTGAAACCATAACACTGGCACTTTGAAACCATAACACTGGCACTTTGAAATCATACTGCTGGCACTGATGTAATGTTTTTTTATATTTATTTTCAGTTCTATCAAAGCGTAAAAGAGTTGTGGATGATGATGATTTTGATATCACTAGTAAGAGGCCTACAGGGGGTGTTAAATTTGAGCATTCGTGTACTCCTAAAAGACTTGTTGAGCTCTGTTTAACTCCAGACCAGCAGAGAGATGTTAGGGCTATTGGATTTGGATCTTTGTTGAGTCTGGAGGTTAAGGTATTGCCGCTTAGGCTTGTTCAGTTTCTTGTTGAGAGATTTGAACCACTAACAAGGATACAACAAATTAATTCATCAGAGAAATATGTTATTAGAACATCAGATGTTTTTGATATATTTTGTCTACCTAGGAATGCTGCAAAGGCTAAATTGATCATCAAGCGTAAATATGGAATTGAGAAATCGATATTTTGAAGAATTTAGGCGTACTCAAGATGGTCTTCCTGCCTATAAACTTTTGGAACGCATTTCTGAGTTACATCAAGGTGGGGATGAATTTAAACGCTTGTTTGAGCTATTTGTTGTTGGAATTTTTCTTGCCCCAGTAGTTACGAAAATAATTGACGTGTCACTGTTAAGCCTTGTGGAAGACGTTTCACAGATTAGCAAGTTTGATTGGTGTCAATATGTTTTGGACAAATTATGTGAGGGTGTATCGAGGTTTAAGAATCACAAGAATTCAAAAAACTGTAGTGGATGTGTGATGGTGTTGGTGATTGCTTACCTTCATAGATTTCCATTTCAAGGGGTGAAAGAATCAATTGTTCTCCCTTTGATTAATCATTGAAATGCTCAAAAAATCAAAGTGAGGATTGATTCTGAAGCGAAAGTTGGTTGGGGAAAATTATTTTTTTATGGAAAGCATGTTTATCTTATAAGTAGCGTTGAAGACGATTTTGTGGATGAAGTACCCTGTGATTTTCAGGAAGAATATATTCCATTAAGGATTGAAAGTGTTGTAAAGGAAAGAAATACAGAATCAAGCAATGTAAGTAATGTCAATTTGAAATGCTTACACTAGTACTTTGAATTTCTTATACTGGCACTATTGATTACTTACACTGGCACAATGAATAACATGTACTGGCACTTAAAATACACACATTGGCACAAATTTTTGGCTGCTCTGGCACTATTGATTACTTGCAGTGGCACTTAAAATACCCACACTGGTTCAATCATTTGGCTGCACTGGCACTATTCATTACTTGCACTTGGACAATTAATATTATGTACTGGCATTTAAAATACACACACTGACACAATCATTTGGCTGCACTGACACTATTGACTACTTGGACGGGCACAATTGCAATCTGAAATTGGCACAATTGAACTCATTCTTACTATTTTTCATTGATGTAGGCTGCTAAGGATTCATGAAATATATTGAGGAAGGACCTTGATAATGCTGTCCATGCACACATTGAAAGACTTAAATGTATCAAGAAGGATAAATGAAACAATGCAGCAGATGAGACGGAGAAAGAGAAAGAGAATGAGGGGAAGGGGAAGGGGGAGGGGGAGGAAGTAGAAGAAGATATTTTTAACGATGAATATTTTTCTGAGATTTATAATATTGTTTCAGACATTTTGAAGACAACAAAAGCTGATATGGTAAAAAAAAAAAAAAGTTCAATTCCATCATTTGACCTTTTATCTCAGGTATCTGGTGAGGAAAGAAGAGAATATACAGAGCAGAAAGAACAGCAATTAAATGATATTTTGCGGGGGATAGTTGATGATGGTGAACGGATTGATAGAGATGTTGAAAATATTATTATGAATATAAATGAGAGAAGCTTTAGGAGTTGTTATGAGATGTTGAACGTAGGGTGCACATTGGATTGTGGGGCAGCTAACGAGAAAGTTGTATACTGTTCTCGGTTTATGATTAGCAACGCTGATGTTTTGCGACCGATGTTGAAGCTGAGAAAGGAGGCTATTGACATGTGCATGTCTGCACACTTTTCAAGAAATCTTAAGGAGTAAGCTATAAATTTATCAATACCCAAACACTGGCACCTTTTATGAATGTATACACTTGTACGTAAAAGCATTTACTTATTTATTTTTCTTTTATAGCAATTGCCATCCTATTTACACAATGTTCCATAGCTTAACGCTTGAAAATATTTTGAGCTTGGATGAAGACACGGAAATAACTTCAAATACTGTCGATTGTTGGGCTATACTCCCTCCGTCCCACCCGACTTAGGACATTCACTCCCGACACGGAGATTAAGGAATACTATTATAATATTAGGAGAGAGAATGAGTGGAGGATGTGTTGTGAGTGTGAAAAATTAAATAGGAGAGAGAATGAGTGGGATAAATAGTGATGGGATTATTGTTGTGAGTATGACAAGTGGGTCCCATTTAATATAAAAGTAATATAAACTTTCCATTTTGGGTCGTCCTAAGTCGGGTGGGACGCCCAAAATGGCAAAACGTCCTAAGTCGGACGGGACGGAGGGAGTACTTCTTAATAATATGGAGCGAACGTCTGGTAGAATGAAGAAGTTTATGTTTGGGCTTAGTCATTGTGTAAGTTCTTTATCTATGATGCTAGTACATTCAAAAATTATATTATCTATGATTGTTTGTTAATTAAATTATATTTGTGTGCATTTTTAAATTTGATGTTATTAATGTGTTATACAGGCTGCTTGGATTCAACGTACAACGAAGAGTTCTGACGATGTTATATCAAAAGCTGGGCAAGAAATCACTGATTGTTTAAAACATTGGATTGATCTTAATTTTAATGATGCTGAGGGAACTGATTTGAGTGAAGTTAAATTGGTATGCATTGTCATTTGTCATTTTATACATACATGTACTGGCACTTATTAATCAATACACTATTATAAAAGATCACTTGCATTGGCAGTAGGAAACAATTGATGTTGGCACTGTGAAAATATAATACTGGCACTTTCAAACAATTGATGCTGGTACCTTCAAACTCTGATGCTGGCACTTATTTTCTCGCAGTTCTTCTTGCCTTGCCATAGAGGTGACAACAATAGTGGCCATTACACACTTTTTGTTGTCAATACTGAGAGTCAATCAATTCAGTATCTTGACAACTTGCCAATGAATGATTGGAAGAGAGAGAACGTGCCAAAACTTGCTCATAGCATGGTAATATTATTTATTGAATTGTTTTTTTTTTGTTTTTTTCTTTACCAAAACTTCCATATTAATTTTGCTCTTTTTTTTTTTTTGCAGCAAGCACCCTTCAAACACTTCTTAAATCACATAAATCATCAAAGTGCTGCAAATATATCGAAGTTTCGATTTGAGCATATGCAAGTTAAATGGATTTTGAAAGAAAATTGTGGTAATAATGACTGTAGAGTATACATAATGGCTGAAATGAGACAATTTAATGGGGCAATTTACTCATGCCCTGAGTTGTGTGATAATTCATCAAGAGTGCGTATGAGGGCCGAGATTCTAGCAAGATTACTTCTCTGTGATATTAATGTTGAAAGGCATCATTTACTGCTTCAGTTAGAGTTGTTTTCAAGTGATAAAAGAGAAGCCTTGAAGAAGAATGAAGAAGAAGAAGAAAAGAAAAGGAAAGAAGAAGAAGAAGAAGAAGAAGAAGAAGAAGAAGAAGAAGAAGAAGAAGAAGAAGAAGAAGAAGAAGAAAAAGAAAGAAGAAGAAAAGAAAAGGAAAGAAGAAGAAAAAAAAGAAAGAGGTAGAAAAGAAGAAAAAAGAAGAAAGAGGTAGAAAAGAAGAAAAAATTAGATGATGATAAGAGGGCTGGGAAGAAGTATGGAACTAGGAAAGCAACAAAATAATGAATTAGTTTCAATACTTCTTCAATTAGAATTGTTTGTATTTGAATTAGTATTTTTTTTATAAATGAATTAGTGTTATTTTTAACATTTTTATTGATGCAATGTTGGTACTATTGAAAAACAACATTGGCACTTTTGAAACACTGATGCTGCCACTTTTATAAACTGATTAAGGCACATATAAACAATGATGCTGGCACTTTGTTACATTGATACTGGCATTTCTATACACTGATGCTGGCACTTTAAAATATTGTATTACAAAACCAGTGTACACAACCAGGCCTGGCACATTCAATAACAAACACTGGCACTTCAAAACCTGTGTACTAGCAATATATTTAATAAACAGAACCAGGCCTTCACAAGAATACACAGAACCAGGCCTTCATTGGTTCATCAAATCATAAACACTGGCGCATTTAAACAATGATACTGGCACTTTTTTACATTGATGCTGGTATTTTTATATACTGAAGCTGGCACTGTTAATACTAAACTACAAAATCAGTGTACACAACCAGGCCTGACACATTCAATAACAAACACTAGCACTACAAAACCTGTGTACTGGCAATATATTTAATAAACAGAACCATGCCATCACTGGTACTTCAAATATTAAACACTGGCACATTCAATAACAAACACTGGCATATTAAATATCAAAAACTGGCACTACTTAAATAATTATAATACAATCAGTTATAACAGTGTGAAAACAATAAAGTTTGGTTACAAAAATATCAAATCAAGTGTTCATTCGGGGTCTTCGAACCATACTCATTAGTAATTGGTTTTCTCCGTTCAAACTTTGTTTTAGGTTTTCTTTTTCTACCTTTTGTATCTGCACGTACAGGATTCGTCACTGTAGGTGCACTGAATGTTGTGCTTGTTGAAGCACTATTATTTTCACTTGTTGTTGGTCCAACACCTTGTACTTTTCGGGAGAGTATTTCTTGTACTAGCAATGTATCTCTATTAAACCCATCTTCTAGAATTCTTCTTGCATCACTGTTTTCATGGCATGTCATCATTAAATCGTAGTACTTTCTCGCCATTTGTTGTTTCCAAGGAATTGAATTGTGTTGCTTAGTTGGAGTAGTAGATATACCTTGGTAAGTTTTATTCCATACATCTGATTTGGCTGTCTTTGTCCACCTTTTTTGAATGTACTCTTTCGGTATCCGATCAATATTTGTCAAGTTGAGAACCTTAATGCAATGAAAGCACAACCAACCGACCTCACTAAAATAATTGCATGTACAGTTGACAGTTATCTTTTCATTATTTCGCGAGAAAAGTACCCTTTCAAACTTTTCTGGATGGTTCTCATGAGCAACATCAAACAACTTGTTGTTTTCATCTAAGCAAAAGCCAATATTAAACTTTGTAGCAAAAGCTGCCTTGACCTCATTCTCAAAAAATCTGAATATTTCCTTCGTGTAAACCTCCCTTGCATGTCTTATTAAAGCTCCATGTATTTCTGTGCGAGGCTTTGAGTTTATTGAATCAAATTCCTTTCGTTGCTCCATACTTCTTCAACGTTTTACCGTCTCATTGAATATATCAAAGAATTGTGTTAGGGACGTGCTTCTATTTGCTTTGAAACATATGGCACGATTTGTGCTCTCACTTCTCTGTGAAGATAATATGCCAGCTGAAAAGAAATATTTACTCAATGTTGTACACCATTTCTCTCTTAAGCTATATAAACGATTGAACCATCTGTTCTCAAGAAGGTTATATTTTTCTAGCATTGAATGCCAAAAATTTTCAAACTCAGATTCATCACTACATCCTCTCAAGCAATTGTTGAATTCCTTTTTAAATTCTTTATCTGTCTTTAGTTGTCCAAAGTGTGCTGAATGTGCCACAAGCATAACCTATGTCTTGTTCTTCCCTAAAAAACCTGTCAATAATTTATACTATAGTCAAACACTATAAAAGAATAACACTGGCAATTATAAATACAAGTGCATATAAATCTAACACTGGTACATTATAACACATGAACTGGCACTTACTAACACAAGTACTGGCACTGTCTAAAACATGAACTGGCACTTACTAAGACAAGTACTGGCATTGTCTAAAACATGTACTGGCACTTACTAACACAAGTACTGGCACTGTCTAAAATATGTACTGGCACATACTAACACATGCAATGGCACATATAAAAAGCTGTTACAAATCATTAAATTTATTAAAATATATTGATTGATTTGGGCAATTAATTTGGTCAGTGTAAAAGGTCATATACACAACGAAAATTAATAAATAAGCTGTGGCACATTATAACACAACAAATTCAAAAATTAACAATGTAAAAAGCTGTTACACAACAGTCCAAAAATTAACAGTCAAGCTGGCTCCTATAAATAAAAGCACTGGCATAATTACATACAAACACTGTCAATCATAATTACATACAAGCACTGTTACCAGCATGGTCAAACTTGTCAACACTGGCACTCATAAATAAAAGCACTGGCATAAGTACATACAAACACTGGCACTCATAATCTCAAACACTATTACCAACTTGGTCAAACATGTTAAGGACAACAGTCTGAATATAATCAGTCTAGAAAATAGGGGTATCATTTATGTTAAAGCATTTACAATTCACCTACTATTAAATTAACAGTAACATAGTAAAAAAACAATCAATGAAACATTGGAAATAAAATAAAAGTTACCTCTTCAATCGCTTTTGACATTGCAAAGTCTTGATCGGTGAAAATTGTTTTTGGTTCTTTTCCACCCATTGATTTTACAAATTCTTTGAGAAGCCAAGCAAATGTTTCTGTCTTTTCATTTGTTAAGAAAGCACAACAAAACATCACAGTGTTCCAATGGTTGTTCACCCCAACTATTGGTGCACAAATCAAATTGTATTTATTTGTGTCATAAGTTGTATCAAACACAACAATATCCCCATACAATTCATAATCCTCTCTCATCATACCATCTCTCCAAAACAAAGTACTGAGTCTACTTTCTTCCCCAAACTGCATTTTGAAGTAGAATCCTTCATCCTGAATTTGGCTCAGTATCAACTACAGTTTGTGCATCGCCCATTTCTATTTTTTCCATTCTCAATCTCTGTACAAAGTTAATATGATCTCTTCTTGTATGCCCAACATATTCTTCCCCACCAGCTGTTTTTTGCCAAAACATTAAATCCATCAGTTGGCTTGATGCCAGCTTCTTTAAATTGCTCTATTATTTTTCCTGTAGCTTCTGATATCGACCTCTCGCTACGCTTGAAGTGGTTCCATTCTGGTCTTGTCATCTCATGGTTGTGTTCAGTTTCGTGCCGTGCAACCACATACAAGTCTTCCTTAATTAACAATTTTACTCTCATAAGAGCCTGACAACTTGTCCTTTTAGAAGGGGCTTTCTTTTTCCTCAATTTTCAATTCTTTCCAATGGAGATGGAATCTATACTTCACCGACTTCTATTGGAGCTGGAACATCAATTTCATTTCCTCTTTGTGTGTATCCTTGGCATGAACACATAAAATATTTATCTATTGGCCTTGATGTTTTCTTAGAGACACGCGAGGTTGTCATTTTAACACTAAATCCCAATGCATTGGAATGATCCTTGTACAATTGATACAGTTCTTCCCATGTCTTTGTTTTTATACCCAACAGTGATGAAGTAATATCAATATGGCTTGCTGCAAATAAAAAAAATTAGATTGGCAATAACATTGAAAAAACAGATGCTGGCATATTATATTGGAAATACTGGTACTTCAAATAAGTAATACTGGCACTCCAAATAACACTCACTGGCACTTCAAACAACAAAGTAAAACTGATCCAAACAACACTCACTGGGCAACATTATAAAAAACACTGGCACATTCAAAAATTAAAAATGGCACTTCAAACCACACTAACTAGCACTTCAATAACAATAAAGTGGCTGAAGCTACTAATAAGTAACACTGGAACTCGAAATAATACAAACTGGTACTTCAAATAAGTAATAATGGCACTCCTAATAACACAAACTAGCACTTCAAACAACCTTCACTGGAATACTAATGGTGATCTGTCATATACTCGTGCAGAGCCAGGTGGGAATACATAGATACTTCTCCATAAGCAGAAGTAGTCCCAAGATCATATGCATGCTGTAGGACAAGGTCCCAAGTGATTCGTTTTGGCCAAATTTGTTTAGGACAAAATGGACATCCTAGCTTTTGTGAACCATCCCGTATAGAAAAATGTCCCTTCTCTATTGCTTTCTTATGTAGAGCAATTTTTTCATTGAATGTCAAGTCTTTGCTGCTCTTACGAGAACTGCTATGGCTTGTCATTGTGTTTGTGAATGTGAGGAATGTGAATTCAAGGGTTGAAGGAGTTGGATTGTTTTTGTGTGTAGTAAGTTATCTCATTCCTTATTTATAGTGATATTATATTTATTGAGTTTGTCTTTAATGGTGAAACAGTGATAAGTTTGTCTGTAATGGTAAGTTTGAATGCTTTTTTGAAAAGCATTCAAACTAACAGTACTAGTTGGGATAACTATTGAATTCGTGTCTGTTTTTTTATTACTCAACTTGGAACACCTGTCCTAGTGCATGCATTTGAATTTGGCACTACTGCTTATGGACATGTGTCCATGGAACAGCTTAGTTTATGTAACCAAAAAAACATAAATTGATGGTTAAGGCTAGGAAGAGGTGTTTTCACTTTTGATAAGAACAGGCAAACGTAAATACATAACCAGGCATATCAGTGGATAAGAACAGGCAACCAGCTTTTATGTGTAGCCAAGGCCACCAGTCAAACAGGCAGTCTAGAATTCATGACCAGGCATCATTTTTAAAAAGGAACATACCTCTTTCAAGAGTAATAAATGTGTACAATTGATAAGTTTGTCTTTAATGATGAAATAGTGATAAGTTTGTCTGTAATGGTAAGTTTGAATGCTTTTTTGAAAAGCATTCAAACTTACCATTGAATTCCAAGAGTAATAAATGTGTACAGTTGGTAAGTGCATTGAATTCATTGACCAATTTTTTTTTACCGCTTTGAAGTACTCAGCCTATATAAATTTGTCCAATTTTATTGGTTTATATATATCAAGTTCAAGAAAAATTCTACCTTTAATAATTTATATTGTCTTTTTATTATTATATTATTATTATTTACATGATGAACAAAGGCAAGGGAAATTCTAGTGAGCCAACTTTGGGTGATTCAAATGATGACAAAAGTTGGAAAATATACATGGTGTGCTACCAAAAATTCCTCTATGGTCATCTTGTTGTTTTGCAGCCTTCTTCTGAAAATAGAACTCCTTCATTTCGTTGTCCATTGGAGTCAAGTAAGGGACGCAATTGTAGGGATAAGGATTACGTGGGGATAGTCAATCATGCTCATGAGTTTGGCAACGCTCACAATATTGATGAAGCTGCTAGGATTCACCACAAGGCATTGGAAATGTATTTGGAATGTATTTTGAATGAATATGATCCAAAAAACAAATTGAATGACAACGTTGGCGATGATGGTGCAAGTGGTAGTGGTAGTGTTTAATGGTAGTAAATTATGTTTTTAATATTGTTGTGTTTGATGTATTGTAATATAGGTGATGTAATGAATAATCTGAATGTGCTTCAAATAACACACACTGGCACTCCAAATAACACTCACTGGCACTTCAAACAACAAAGTAAAACTGACAATCCAAACAACACTCACTGGACAACATTATAAAAAACACTGGCACATTCAAAAATTAAAACTGGCACTTCAAACCACACTAACTGGCACTTCAATAACAAGACAGTGGCTGAAGCTACAAATAAGTAACACTGGCACTCCAGATAACACAAACTGGTACTTCAAATAAGTAATACTGGCACTCCTAATAACACAAACTGGGACTTCAACTCGGAAAAGTATCACTGACACTCTAAACAACACTCACTGGACAATATTATAAAAACACTGGCATATTCAAAAATTAAAACTGGCACTTCAAACCCACTAACTGGCAGTTCAATAACAACAAAGTGTCTGAAGCTACAAATAAGTAACACTGACACTCTAAATAACACACACTGGCACTCCAAATAAGTAATACTGGCACTCTAAATAACACAAACTGGCACTTCAATCAACAAAGTATTACTGACACTCTAAACAACACTCACTGGACAATATTATAAAAAACACTAGCACATTAAAAAATTAAATTTGGCACTCCAAATAACACAAACTGGTACTTCAAATAAGTAATACTGGCACTCCTAATAACACAAACTGGCACTTCAATCAACAAAGTACTACTGACACTCTAAACAACACTCACTGGACAATATTATAAAAAACACTGGCAAATTAAAAAATTAAATTTGGCACTCCAAATAACACAAACTGGTACTTCAAATAAGTAATACCGGCCTACCTAACACAAACCGCTGCACTAATCAACAAAGTACTACCGACACTCGCTTAAACAACACTCATTGGACAATATTATAAAAACAACACTGCAATTAAAAATTAAAGCCCAGATTGCATCAAACCACACTAACTGCACTTCAATAACAAGACAGTGGCTGAAGCTACAAATAAGTAACACTCTCACTCCAAATAACACAAACTGGTACTTCAAATAAGTAATACTGGCACTCCTAATAACACAAACTGGCTTTTCAAACAACATTCACTGGAACATACATATTATAAAAAACACTGGCACATTCAAACATTAATCTTGGCAAATATAATAACAAAAACTGGCAAAATCACTGGTACATATTATAAAAATATTGGATCAATTACAGTAGCATTATCTCCAGTTTCATCTTCGTGCTGAATTCGATCAATTACAGTAGCATTATTTCCAGTTTCATCTTCAAAATCACGTAAGCCCATCTTAACCTAATCAAAAATCGCCAGTATTGAATAAAACAATTATGAATGATTGTAAATACTCCCTCCGTCCCGCTAATATTCGCACACTTTCCTTTTTGGGCGTCCCGCTAATATCCGCACACTCCCAAAAAGGAAACTTTATATTAATAAAATATTCACCCTACCCCACTCATTCTCTCTCCTACATTATTTTAATACTCACAACACCATTATAATTTATTATTCCCTCCACTCATTCTCTCTCCACTCATTCCTTTACACTCACAACACTTTATTAAAATATCATATTCCTTAATTCCCGCGCAAACAGTGTTAGTGCGGATATTACCGGGACGGAGGGAGTATATGGATTGATAGTCTATAATTGACAGTGAATCATATATTACCTAAATCGTCTGAAACGGAATGATTTTCGATTGAATTTTGATTTAGCTCGATGAATTTCTCCGTTGCAGCGTCGTAACTCTGTGTTTTACTGTGTGTGTTCGTTTGGATTTGAGTTGACAAAAGGCGATTCAATTTTGTTAGTGAACCGGTCTCCGGTGCAATACGCGTATCATAAGTTTAAATCGGGACCAAAGACTAGTTTTAAAAAACTAGTTTTTCATAAGAGCATGAAAAAACTAGTTTTTCATAAGAGCGTAAATCATTACTGATTTTGTTAGCAATTTTTTGTAAATATTTTATGTCTCATGTTATTCAAAACTTCAAATGGAGAAGAGAGTTGTTATATAAACCCGTAAAATTGTTGAGTAAACCCGTAGAACTAAATACACCCCAAATAAATTAAATAAACCCCCCTTTTCCCTTTATACCCCTTGTTTTTAACCCACACCTACACCCACCCACACCCACACCCACCCACCCAATTACTTCTCATTTACTCTCTCTCTCTCACTCATCCCCACCCAAAATCAAACCTAGAGAGAGAAAGAGAGGAAACGACGGTGAAATAGAGAGAGGAGAACGCAAAGACCGCAGAGAGAGAGAGAGAGAGAGAGAGAGAAGAGAGACACGGCTGGCTGAGAGAGAGAGAGAGAAGAAAGAAGAAGCAAAAACGCAAGAAGAAGAAGAACCATTTTCAATTTCAAGATGTCAAATCTTGGAAAATCTGGTAATTTTTCTTTCCTTTGTGCTAAAATTAGTTTATTTTTCCTTCAATTTGAGATTTGAGAGATTTTCATTTTATAGAAATTCGAATTCTGGGTTTTGAGTGGTTCGGCCACTACTGGCCGATTTATTACATCTAGTCGGCCACACCCTACCGAAAAATGTCAAAATTTCGGCCACACCCTGCCGAAAAATGTCAAAATTTCGGCCACCCCCGGCCGAACCTGCTCAAATTTTCAGCCATGACCAACCGAACCAATGCCAAAATTTCGGCCACAACTGGCCGAACCTTGCTCAATGAGATCTTAGTGTTTGATTTTGATATGATATGATATAAAATTGTATTGAGTTTGATTTTTTGATGTTTTATTTGCAGTTAAACAAATGTTTTCAAGAAGGCGTCCAACTGCTTCCGAAAGGACTTCAAAAGTTGCTTCACGTACTCAAGGTCAATCTTCACAGAACCAAGAGCCAGTTGAGGATTTAAACGTTGATCCTCGCTTGTCGGTCTACAATGAGGCTATGGAAACCTCACCTGAGCCTCGGATAGACCTTATTCCGGCTCAAAATGATAGTGACCCGGAAGATGAACGGGAATACGAGCCGGAAGATGAGCCGGAAGTTGAGGAAGATGAGGATGATGAGGATGATGAGGAGGGAGGTGGGGAGGTAACGTCTTATCCCAGTGGGCCTAGGTACAAAACATTACTCATTTCCTATGAAACCCATATTGCTAAATCAATTTGGGAGGGTAAAGATGATAGAATTTTAAAATGTATTAACCATATAGGAAAACTGAAAAAATGGGAATTGGAGTTGAATAAAGTGTTAGAGTCGGTTCAAATGCTTATCATTAATTCCGGTCTCTTGTGCTTAGTTAATGGAAGTGGAGCGTATGACAACGTAGATAAAACGTTGGTCAACGCTTTTGTTGAGCGATGGCATCCGGAAACTAATAGTTTCCATACGCCATTTGGGGAGATGACCATCACTTTGGAGGATGTGTCTTGTCTTACATTGCTTCCGGTAGTAGGTGCACCCTTATTTGAGAGTCCCGCTTAAGCTAGTCAGCCACCTCTTAATAAGGTTTGTGAGGTTTTGGGAGTGACCAAAAAAGTTGCTAAAGATGGAATTCCTGCCAAGGGGGGCATTGGTCAATTTAGAATGTCTTAGATTGAAGTTCTCCCCTCAGTTGTACTCCTCAGACCCCCGAAAAGCTATCTGTGCTGCTAAGGCATATCTTTTATATTTATTGGGGTGCACAATCTTTTCTGATAAGACCGGGACATGTGTCAAAGCTAGCTATCTAGATTTTTTGAGAGATGATGGGGCAATAGGGAATTATGCTTGGGGAGCCGGAGCGTTAGCTTTTCTCTGCAGAACTAGGAAAAGGATCTAGGTTTAACTGCCATCAGATTTCCGGGCACTTAACCTTGTTGGAGGCTTGGGTTTATGAGAGGTTTCCTGCGTTTAGGAACGGTTTCAACAACTACTATCTACCCAATTTGCCGCTCACATTAAAGTGGCTACCACCTTGGGCTCAACCAGCGACAGTTGCCTCCGTGCAAGTGAAGAGGCAACATATCGACATTATTCAGGACACGGAAGTAAGTATTATTTTTTTAGTAATAATTTTCACATGTATTTTTGTTTTCTTAAATGAAACTATATTAATATTTTTTATGTTTTTATTGTAGGTGATTTGGATGCCGTATGAAGGTATCCGCGCTCAATATCCTTTTCCTAGAGTCGCACTATACCAAGGTGCCATAGTTGCTGGTAATGTGGTGGAACCACATCTTCCCGACCGGGTCTTGCGACAGTTTGGGTACATGCAGACAATACCAAACCCTCCACTTGGTCTTGGGATGGCGAGAGGAGATAAGAAGTCTCTAATGGGGTGGATCATGTTTGCCCAGTCATTCTATGACTGGAAGTCGAATTGCGTCGATAAACGCAAGTTATCGGGATGTAGAGTGCCTCAACATGCTGCAGATGATTATCTGCACTGGTACTCTGCATATTCACACCCCATTGTGCACCCCATTACTGAGCGGTCTCACGCTGTCAGGAGGACAACTGAAGTTGTTGCCCCTAATCCGTGGGATATGATTACGAATGTCCGGAATGTCATGATGCCTATTGCTGAGAGATGGACAGATGGAGACCGCTCATTTAGTTTAGAGGAGGCTATGGACGTTATCTTTAGAGCATTGGTACAAACTCAAACCCCAGCGCGGACATCAACTTCTCAGGGTGGTAGAAGACGACAATAGATTTGTAGTTTTGGTTTTTTTTTTTTGAACAATTATTTTTGGTTTTGTATTTGATGTTTGAAAATGTGGTAATTACATGTATGGACAATTATTTTTGGTCTTATATTTCATGTTTGAAATAATTGATTTATGGATTTATGGTTTGTGTATATATGGAGTAATTGGTTGGTGTAAATATGAGGTGAGTGTGTATATGGGTTAATGGTTTTAAAAAGTATGGGGGGTGATTGGTTGGTAAATGGATTTATGGTTTGTATATATATGTGTGTATGGTTGATGGTTGCAGCATAGACGAGTCGGGGACGTGCCCTGGTTGAGTGCGAGAATCTGAGAGTACGTAATGCCGAAAAAGCTGGAAAAATTGGCGATCTTGACCAAACCAAGTCAAGAAAGTTCGGCGATCGACGAAAACCTTGGGACTGTTCGGCCACTACTGACCGAGACCTAGAATAAGTGTGTTTTTTTTTTTGAACCGTTCACGAAAAAACATTGTTACGCGTTCTAAGCATTGGCTGAATTATTTTTTTTTTTTTTGCCATAGTTACAAAGGTTCGGCCAGTACTGACCGAATTTTCTTTAGTTTTGCGGCCAGTACTGGCCGATATACCTGTTTGTAGTCAGGCTGTCAAAGTGCATAACATGGTTTGTCCAACATGAGACAAATCTTTCTTTGTAAGGCACAATCCACTGGTTCACGACATAATTGACCGCATCGGGATATTGACTGTAATCTTCTGATAATCGCCGTAAATAGTCATCAAACGATGCCTCTGTATCAGCTTTGACCATTACATTCGAATGAAGAATGAACTCCTCCCAAATCTCTTGCATATCAAACATTTTCTTGCATTTTGCTAGAATATTCCTGTTGATATGCCATCGACAAAGCAAATGAGTTGTCGTTGGGAACGTCTCACGAATTGCATTCATCAAGGCAAGCTCCCTATCGGTCACGATAACATTAGGAAGACATGATTGATCCATCAAAGATTTCAACACTTCGCATGCCCACGTGTAGTTTCCTTCTTTCTCAGCCTCTAGTATACGATGCGGCAATTAAGAAGGTCATTTTGGTTGAAGTCACGCCCACAATCTCAAGCAAAGGTAAGTTGTACCTATTTGTCTTGTAAGTGCAATCCATGAACAAGACGTATGGAAATGCCTTCATCAATTCAATGCTTTTCGGATGAGCAAAGAATATCTCCTTAATGACATTTGTACTCTCGCATTGCCGATATTCGAAGTGATAAGCATGATCGGTCAATATAAACATGAGTACATTGGATTTGAGAACGGCCGCACGCTCAGTTGCCCTGTTCTTCACTCGCGCATTATAAATAGTCCGTATTATGGACTTGTATTCTGGAAATTTCTCTTTTAATCCATGTAAAATATCCTTCGGCTGGCTATTTGCATGTGATAATTCTATCACGTACTCCTCCTCTGATTTCAGTAATCTACCGGCATAAGAGTAACCCAACATGGATTCGCAAATCAGATGATTGTGAAAGCCACAAACCACTTTTAATTGCCATTCACCATCAAACGTGACTTGTCTGGCGTTCAACTGAAACTTACAACCGCATTTTTTTTGTTCTGCTCTCTCTATTTTTCTTTTTTTTCCCCAATTGTTCAAGGTTGACAGATTCTTGAGAGGACAGAGAGATTGGTTTTTTCTTGTATGTCCCCCAGCGATCACAAACAAGCGTCATTCGAGGAGCGAAATTACGGCTCCCGTTATCCGACCGACCGACTACGATGACAAATCCATGCTCTTTCCCCTTTTTACGCACCCATTCAAACATTATTTTTTTGTCTCGAAAAAACAAGGGCATTGTGAATTTTGGAGTGTAGTCTCGCAAAACGCTTTCAAAATCAACCGAGACATAGTTGTTGTCACCCAGGGGATACTGAAACAATTAAATAAAACAATAAGGGAGGTTTAAGCGAGAAAAAAAGCAAGGTTCGGCCGGTGGTGGCCGAATTTTCTTCGACGGTTCGGCCCGGTGGTGGCGAATTTTCTTCGGCGGTTTGGTGGGTGTGGCGAAAAATTTCAAATATTAGTAGATTCTTGACCGAATAATAGCCCAGAATCGGCAAACCAGAGCCGAAAAATTTTGAAATTTCGACCGGGTGTGGCCGAATCATAGCTAAATTTCGGCCGGGGGTGGCCGAACACGAGCAATTCGGTCACTGCGGCCAGTGAGCTACGAAACAGAAAAGACATTTTTAACAAATTTAAATGGTTAGAAAACTTACATTAACATTCGATGGTAGAGCATCCATGATAAGCCTGCTGAATCTCTTGTCTTGAAACAAATGTGTATGAATTTTTTTTTTTTAGGAGAGGAAGAGGAAGGAAAGGGAGGAGGTAATTTTTTTTGGAGTAAAAAAATAAAGAAGAAGTGATTAAGTAAAAATGTGGTGAAAATTGATGAGGGAGGGAGGGGAAGGTGGTGAAAATTGATGAGGGAGGGAGGGGAAGGTGGTGAAAATGGTATACGGGTTTACTCAACAATTTTACGGATTTATTTAACATTAGTGAATGAGGAAATATATTTAGGGATATTTTTGTCATTTCACTCTATGGCATTTTTGAAAATTCCAATTTACGGGTTTACTCAACAATTTTTCGGGTTTATATAACAATTCTCAATGGAGAAAAGCATTAAATAAAGGACTTTTCTATTGTGTGCCCATGGACATATGATAAGGATTAAAGATTAAAGCACATGTGTGTGTCAGAATTAATGCAGGCGCATTCTGAAGAAGAATCTTTGAATAAATCTTTTAAAGATTATAACATGTAATGTGTGTGAAATTAATCTTGCGGCGCATTTATAAGAAAAATATTTAAAAGATTATAACTATAATGTGTGTCAGTATTAATTTGGCCGCATTCTGAAAGAATCTTTAATCCTTCGTGTGCCCATGGGCACACAATAGAAAAATCCTTAAATAAATTAACAAAATTTCCCAATCTCTTTCTTGTGCTTCTTTCATCTGTTCTTCCCCAAATTCCCCTCAAATCTCTTATAATTCTTCTGAATTTCTCTCTCAATTCTGTATTCTTCTCTTCTCTAAACCCTAATTTCTGTAATTTCCTCTTTCTGTTTAGTAATTCGATCCCAGTTCATAACACCATCGCCGCAGTTAAGTTCACGGCTGATTTGCCTTGAAAGAAAATTCGCCCAAAAACACTCACGCCACTTCACCAATTCAATTCATCGTTGAAAATACGAAGCCGCCCATCAACGCTAAATTTCCCAATTTATTATACCACCAAGGTCAGTTTTTTTACTCATCCAATTCTATTTCATATCTGAAATTCAGTATGCCAATACATAGATTTAAGATTTGGTTTTTTTTATCAGAAGTTATAAATTTGATTATTAGCTGCTGAATACTGGAAAAGACTCAGTTGCCTAGTCATGCCCCCTTCTAGGAGGAAGAAATGGACTGAGGCAGAAGAGAGAACCCTAATTGATAAGTATGGGGTGATGGTTTGTGATGGTACATTAGCTAAAATGAAGACTAGAGAGAAAGTATAAATCCATTGCGGTATATGTGAATTCTGTGCACCATGTTAGGGATCCGATTGAGTTTCCTTGGCAATGGTCATGGAAAGATGTGTCTACCAAAGTACAGAATATGAGGCACCAGTATTCTTTGGTTAAGCAGAAAGTTAAGTAGCCTGATTCCGCGGGTGGTGAGGAGTTTGATTGGGTGGAGGGATTAACCCATTGGTCTAATTTTCTTAGGTACAAGGAGGTGTTTGGAGATGTGGCCGCCCTTGAGTATAATGATGATGATGGGGGGTTTGATCAAGAGATAGAGATTGCGCAGTTTGAGCATCTGGGTCAGTCTCGAGATGGTGATTTTGTCGGGGTTGAGAATGGGGTTATGGGTCTAGAGTTTGATTATGACGGGGAGGAGAATTACAATGGCGGTGATAATAGTCGTTTGAAGGAGGGTGACAGTCAGTTTGTTTATCAAGATATTGAAGCAATGGGTTCAGTTACAAGGAAGAAGAGCAAAGTGGTCAAGGCATCGGAGAAGAGGGTTTGGGGATTTGTTGCAAACCAGTTGGGGTAACTGAGGGAAATGGAAAATCGGTTCGAACAGCGTGAAATGGAGAGGGAGCAGCAGAGGCAGAGAAGTGAGAAGCTCTGGATGGAAAGTGACAAGAAACGTTGGGACCAGAAAGAAAAAGAGAGGGAAAAGCTGAGGAGACAGGGGATATGGGAGTGGGAAGCCATGGACAAGGAAAGTGAAGAGAGAGAAAGAAGAAGAAGAGAGGAAGAACTGACATATGCGAGAGAATGTGAGGAACGGATGAACAGGAGAAGATCTGAATGGAAGACAAGGATCGATGAGACTCTGAGTCAACATCGGGCAGAAATGGGTCAAATTCAGTCCAGGATAATTCATGAACAGCAGAATCTTACTAACCAATTGCTCGGCATTATTTCACAGTACCCAACTGGACTAGCTGATCACGCTACTGCTAGCAATCATTATATTTCACAAATGATACAGAATTTACACCATGTAACTGATATTGTTCATGATGACTCTAGGGTTGAGGGAGATAACCAAGATGATCATTTTGTTGTTAATGGTTGAGAGCATATCTCCTCCTTTCCTCTCAAGTATTTGTGGTTGGAGAACAAACATACTGGAAACAAGTGCAAAGGTACCCGAGTTCTAGCTAATATGTTAATCATCGTTAAAGCCCAAAATTTTATTGTGGTGGAGTATATTTTTTCAAATGCTTGCTAGGCTTATGGAAAACGGTAAATTACAAAATAGGGCCTATACTCCACGAACTGGTAGTACCAGTTTTTGGGATTGACTTCATTTGGACTTAAATTAGGATAACAATTAATATTCAGTTATTTTTCCTTTTTTATTTCTTAAATGAGACTGATTTGATTATGCCAATGAGACGAAGACACATGGCTTTCCACATCACATGACTGATTTGAATAGTTTCATTTGTATGTCCATTATGAGCCTATCTGGCCTTGCCTTTCACCCCTCCCGCTCAGGAGTTATCTATGATGATTGCTACAATAGGCTTTGTTGGTTTATTAGTAAGGATTTTCTTTCTGAAAAGGCCATATGAATACATATTTAGTGTTACTGGAGAGGAATTGCATTCTTTTCAATTTAATTTTGCCATAGAAATTAGTATAGACAAAAGCCAAAGTAAAACCTTTTTCATGTTATGAGATTTAATGGCATGTGGCATGGTGAAATTAAGGCGTGTTTATTTTTTGCATATATTGCATGTATTCCGCAAGTGAGCATGCTCTTATCAGCCATGAATGAATTAGGAGGTGATCGAATCACGGTATCAAGTTTATCAAATCTTTCCTGCCCTTCTCATAAAGTTGATATACCTGTGCATTTATGCAATCACACATTGTAGTGTTCTGTATAGTGTGTTGGTTCTTACCTTCTTAGATATTTTAAATTTTTGGGAGATGGACTATATAAACACTTCACACCTAAATTTCCTTGGTGGGAATAATGCTGTAGAGATAGCATAGTTGTTAAAAGCGTCGCCTGCCTCGCTTTTTTTGTCGCTTTTTGGGTTCGTCGCTTCTCTGCCATCGAAGCGGGCGTTGTTCGCCTTTTTCAGAAAAGCGGACGCTTCTTTGAAAAAAGCGTAAAGAAAAAAGCGTCGCTTTTTTTTAAAGCGTGATACTTAAAAAAAGTCGTTCCGTCTTTCCGTCGTTTTTTTTTTTTTTAAACAGCAGTCGATTTATAAATGAAAAAAGACGAGAAGAGAAGTAGTTGAAGGGTTACATTTTTACCAGGCAACATAGTCTTTTCTAACGGCGATCGATCGCCGGGCAGCCGACGACACATAGGCGACAGCGATTCCAGGTTAGATTTCTCCTTCTGTTCGTTTCTCTCTGCTTTTTACAATCTTTGACTTTTTTCCAATTTTGATTCTTTTCTGTCCCAGCAGCAATTGTTATTTTCCTATTTGTTTAGTATAGCACTTTTCTACTCCCAATGTTATTTTCCTGTTTACTTTCGTCTAATTTTGACTTTTTTTTACAATCTTTGACTTTTTTTTCCAATTTTTGACTCTTTTCTATACCTGTTTTATATTATTTTTTTATTAACAAACATACATATACAAACAAAAATTGTTATATTCCTTGTTAATAACATGGTTTAAAACTTTAAACTCTTTTTTTGTGTTACAATGTATATATGTTCATATTCCTGTTTCTAACTTATTTTTTTTCCTATTTTTCATAATTGCTCGCTTTTTTGTCGCTCGCTTCTCGCCTCGCTTTTCGCCTCGCTTCGGTACCATTCGCCCGCTTCTCGCTTCTCGCCTTTAACAACTATGAGAGATAGCACTGCAGCAAACTAAGTCAGCAAGGGTCGCTGTGGCCATTCCACGGCAGAAGGTATTCTCGCACTTCATTGCTTGCGAGTTTAGTAGTTCAATCTTTGCTCTCATTCCAAAAGGTCCCTATTCTGTAAGTTTGAGTTAGATGTTGTTTTCTGTTGGTCAGGATGCAGTGGAGCCTGAAAAAGCACCACATTCTGAAAAAAGTATCAAGTCTCGTGGCATACTAATAGACAAGTGAATGGAATTGTTCCGGATCAGGTTAGTTTTGGATGCACCTGCTAATGTTGTGTTGTCTATATAATCTTATTATTTTTATTCTCCTGTTCTGTGACTGTGACTCTGTTGTACGATGAATAGGGAGTTCGGCCTGTTGCAGAGGTCGAGAAAGCTACGACATCTGGTAATATTTTATATGCACATATTTGTTAAGATTACTTGACACAATCTGATTTGCAACTGTTAATTCTTTTGAGCACTTTCACTTAACTTTAATGGGTGTCAGTACAAGGTGCACAATAATTTTGATTTCGTGGTACCCTTAAATTTTCAGGAAATGTAGCTGGTTCCAGTTGGGGCCTCCCATCAATTTTCGGTGGATCTGATAGACGCATGACTGCGAAAGATAACTCTTCAAACAAGCCATTCATTGAACCTGTTCAGAGCATGGAACATTCGTTTTCTATGATCCATTTGAGGGAGGTAGGTGCTTAATATCTACAGTCATTAAGTTTGTCAATTTGTTTTCACATCTGGTCTGGTTTGCTTTAATGTAAGGCGAATGTCTGATTGATCTTTATTGTAGCCTCCGGCTATCTTAAAGCCCTCGGAAGCCCATTCAGATCAGGAAGCTGTTGAGATTCTTGTTACAAAGCTCTTGTTGAGCAAAAACTTGTCAAGCCAAAACCTATCGGCTTAGTTTATTATATCGCAACTTCGCAAGTGCACGGTGTGTATGTAGTATAGAAAGGGGCAAATGCGGGTCGAATCCCACGAAGACAATGTTACTACATGTAATACTTGCTTTTATGTAAAATAAATAAATAAAATATGATTGGGGGAGAATTGTTGTGTCGAATATCTAGAAACAAATACAAATTATTCTAACTTTGAATTAAACTCTATATGATGAAGATATTTTCGGGATTGGAAATTAAACAATATGCATTCATCAAATAAATCATGCTTTTATATATTATTCATGTTATAAATCAAGGATGATATGCTAAGTTGTGCTAACTACTCACGATTAAGGCCTAGCACACGTATTTTAGTACTAACACGACCTATCTCTCGAGGGTTCCATACATTAGTCAAAATACATTAAAGTTCATGTTAATCCCACGTATTTTCCACTAAAGGATCATCCCTAAGCCATTAAACTACTCTCGTGATTAATGGTGCCCAGTTCAATTCATATGGTTCCATTAATCAAGATTTACCGCTAAGTCCATCTCTTGAGTAACTAAAATTATACAATTAAGGACGTCTCCCTACTGTAAGCATTAAGAAAAATAAGAAGAGAATTGATTTGACACGAAGAAAAAGAAAAGAAACATGAATTATAAAGATAAACACATAATTGCTGAGTTTCCAACCTCAAGAAATAGGGGGATTACTCACTAGCCATTGATATTATGAAGACAAGAAAATAAATATAAAATATGAAATAATAGATAAAGGATAGAGATACTTATTCTTGTAATTAAAAGAGAGACAATGGTTGGAAAGAAATCTTCAATAATTGTATTACTTCAATCTTCAAAATAGTATCTCAACAACACTCAATAAACTCATAAAAGTGACGCATCACGGAAGCACGATAGATTTTGTGATTAGCACACTAATCACAAGAACCCTTCAAGCGAAGGATCCTCAAACACAATACTGGAATCCACCGGCGATAATCTGGAATCCACCAGGAATTAAAGAGAAAACTCTTAAAATCAAATATCATAAACTGTCTTTTACAATGCCCTAAAGATGTTTAAATACTTCTCAAAACCCTAACACAAACCCTAAAACGAAATAACAAAATAAAGACTAAAATACCCCAAGTTTAAATGTCAATTAATCAGTAAATAGGAATAGTACGCGTAATTTCGAATCACCAAAAACGACGCCAGGCGGGCGCCTGGCACATCTCAGGCGGGCGCACGAGCAACAGAAGAATTCCCCTTGGCTGGCGTGGCTTGAGGCGGCCGCATGGTTGTGGTTGAGGCGGCCGCATGGAGTGGACTGCCGAAGGTGCCTTCCCATCTGACCAGCTTGAGGCGCGCGCCTGATGAAAAGTGAGGCGGCCGCCTGGTCCTGGTCATCAGTCCCCGAGTCTTCTCCTGCATCAAAAAGTATGGAATGATTTGAGAATAATTGATGTTATTAAATACAAATCTATACAATAGTATGTTTCTAATGTTCCTGGATATCTGAATATCTAAAACTGATGAAAAACGTCTTATATATAGGCATTTGGATAAAAGGTTGGGACTCCTCCAAAAGCTATCTTGAAAAGGCACCTTTTTGACTGAACAGTAGGTGCTCGGTCGAGTCAAGGATAGTGCTCGGCCGAGCAAGGCCTTCCAGAAAAGACTCCATTCTTCTGATGTCATCTGCTCGGCCGAGTCAAGGGTGGCTGAGCATCAGCTGGTTTGATTCTGCATTTTTCATTCTTTCAAGCATTTTTTCTTGATATCCTTTGTTCCTTCTTCTCTACAAGCCTCTTCTTGTGTTGTTTTTACACCAATAATGTCCCAAATTCCTGTCTAACCACTAAACAAACCACCAAGCATAATATCCGCGAGATCAAGTAAATAAATGAGCTAAATTTGACATTGTTAGAAAGAACATTGAAGATTTCATACCTAAAGCAATCATGCACTTTCTGGTACTTGACTCTATGGACCTCTCACTGGCTGCTTGCATCTATTTTTCTATTTTTGCCTTCCGGTGATTTTATCTTCTTTCTAGTTAATTCCTATGGTAGTTATGGTTTACATTCTGGGACAAACCTGAGTTTGGTTAACCAAACTAATACTTCCTCCATACCAGAATGATATTCCCTCTTTTTCTTTTTTTTTTCTTTTTCTTTTTTGTTATTTTGAATGATATTTGAGCAATAATTTTAGGTTAATTAAATAAAAATAAATTATCCCAAGGAAACTCTAAAACTTAGTATTGATACACCATTATACGGAGTAAATATTATCAAAAACAAGTTTTAAGATTTTCATTAGAGCATTCGATTAACCTTAAAATTATTGCTCAAAGTTCATTCGAAGTAACAAAAAAAAAATAGTGGGAACATCATTATGGGACGGAGGGAGTATGTTTCTGTTTGCCAATGGTGAGAGATCATAGTAATCTTATACAGCAATGATGCAGTTTCTTGTGCCTGGCAGAGAATTACTGTGGAATTGACTAAAATTGAGTTTGTTTGATGTTGTGAAACTTAGTTGGCTTCCGGGGAATGTGAAAAACATCTGTGGGTACTTTTTAATATTACAATCATCCTCTTAATGATTTGCTCATGTTAATCTCAAATAGTGATCCATCGCCAATATTAAGTTTAGATATTCTTGGAGAGTTATCAACTGCTGTAATTTGTATGAACTTTGGGTTACATAGCGTGTCACTGCTTTCTGTCATACCTGACGGGCCAGGCAATGCGTGTAATCTGGCCTGGTCAGTAGTTTGAACTTTGAAGATTTGGAACTGTACGAATCTTTTGCAGATGCCTGGTAATGCAGAACCGTCTTTTAGGGGCAGTTATATGCATGTTTTGGATATGAAACATAGAAATATGGTCCAGTCCTTAATTCTCTGTTTTATGTCACCATATCCAGTTTGTGTTGTACTCCCTCCGTCCCTAAAAGTTTGTCCCATTTGACTTTTTAGTTGAACTTTGACCACAAATATATGATAATTTAATTATGTTCATGAAATTCTAAAAATTCCTATTGATTCACCATTAATAATATTATCAACAACAACTTTTAGAATTTCATGAACATGATTAACCTCTCATAAATTTGTGGTCAAAGTTCAACAAAAAAGTCAAATGGGACAAACTTTTAGGGACGGAGGGAGTATGACTTTGTTGATATCAAAAGATTCCAAAATGTAAATAATTCATGCAGTATATATTTACTTTCTCTAATGTTTCTCTGAAAAAGCATCTTTTCGGTCCATCAGGTAAACCATACCAAACGAGAGTTGGACAATGTCTTCATTAAAAAGCTATACAGGTAACATTGAGACCCAGGTTCTTGTTTTCTAGAAATTTGTTGTAAATTATCAACTCTCTTGTAGAATAGATTTTAAGTTTGTTTATTTAAGGAATAATCTGCCAATCAAGAAGCTATCTAGTTTCTAATGCCTGACTGCTTTATTATTGCAACAGAGAAAACCTGTTTCAAGAAGATACTTAGTTTGGAGATCTACACATAGAGAGAAAACAAAAAGGTATAACATTACCAATAAGAAACAATAACTATTTCTTCAATATTTCTTCTGTAAAAAAGAAACCCAAACCATTGAATGACTGAACGGCCTTCATGCAAGACTGGTAACAAAGAAGAGATACTATTTTTGAAAAGGTATAAGAGTGATTTGATTTTAGTCCTACACTTTTTGGTATAGGAGCAGATTTTTGCATCTCACTTGGACTTATATGACTTTGATATCTCGCCCAGGGGTCCTAGGGTCCATGCCCCATCTCTTTGAAGAAATGTTGCAGGAGCCTGATGAGGTGGCAACCAAGAGAAAGCGTATTCCTTCTAGATACCAACTAGGAATTGCTTGCATATGGGTTTCTCATCCTCTCTCCCCATCCTTTTGGGCCTAAAACAAGTCCCAGGTCTTTGGAAGTTGATGACAGGTCACACTTGACTTTCGTTTATATCAAAGTAAAAAACTCAAATGTTGAAATGCTATATTCTGTACTTTGGTTGGTGATTATTGTTTGGCCTTTAAGATATAGGTAATTTTTATAGTTATTTAAGTCCATTATTTTAAACTTGTGCTGCAGAAAGTTTGTATTAGTGAATCGTTGAAGTGAAAATGCTTATGATTCTTTTTGAATTTATTTTTTTTTAAAATTGTTTTTCATCTTTCCTCCCATAACTTGCATCATTTTTGTTCTGTTCCGACAATGGTGTAGTACGAGACGGAAGACAAAGGGGTGTAGTACGGACGGAAGACAAGTGGACAGATACATGGTATTTCTGCAGTGGCTTGTGCTCGGCCGAGCTACGTCTTGACTCGCCGAGGGGAAGGGGACAGAAGCTTTGGTATTCGGCAGTGGTATGCTCGGCCGAGCGGTATGGCTGCCTCGGCCGAGGGGTTTCTGGAAGGGCATTTGAAGTGTTTTCGTGTCTTTTCGTCAAAAGACACATCTGAATTAATTTGTGTCTTTTCGTTAATACATTTTTGGTACATATACATGGTCTTTCATTATTTCTAGAATGTTCTTGTTATTAGTATAAATAGTTATGGTAGGGCTTTGTAATAGATAGACTTTTATGAATTAAACAAATTGATTGCTTTGCAATTGTGTCCCTTCTCGGTAAACTTGGTCAATTTATTTTGGCTTGCAGAAGATCTCTTTGGAGTTCTTATCAAAACCCTAATTCGTGGATTCGAATTAGGTCAAGTAATCGGTAATTCGATTATTTGTCTATCCCGGTTACTTTATTATTCCGCTGCGTTATCATTTATTACATCAGTTGGTATCAGAAATCGGTCGATCCTAGGGTTCTCCGACGAGAAGGTCTCGGAGGGTTCAAATATTAGAAGAGCGTCATTCCTATTTTTCTGAAATTGCAAGAATTATGCGTTTACAGGAATTTTTGTGTGCGGAGGAAGATCGCAAGAACATCGAACTACTTAAAGCAAATGATCTAGATCCGATAAAAGAAGAAGGGGTTCAAGTCAATTCCGCGAATCCAACCACTGAATTTCAAGATAATAATTGTGATTTCAAGGAAAAGAATATTATTTTTGTTGATAATTTTATGTCCATGGGGGGAGATGAAGAGATTGTTTGTGAGGAGGCTGTTTGCGAGATAGAGGATGATCGACAAGTGAAGGAGGAAGAATTAAGGGAGGAAGAAACAAGTGTTGATTGGTCTAAACTCCCGGTCTTTAATGAAGATTTGGGAATTGATCCTGGGAAGGATGGGGCGGACGATCGATGGATGAGTGTTGTCATTACTAGTATATTTTTATTGTCGGAAGAACACAAATTATGTTAGCTTGGGCATAGGAAACAAATTTATTCCAAATACTTGTTTCATTGGGACGAAAAAGTTTTCTTTTTCTTTTCGAGGATGAGAAAAGCTTTGATTTATTCAAAATATTTATTTTTCTGGGACGGATCTTGCCAAATATCGGACGAGAACTCAGGGTTGAGTTCTTTTGAAGAGGGTGAATGGTGTAGTACGAGACGGAAGACAAAGGGGTGTAGTACGGACGGAAAACAAAGTAGACAGATACATGGTATTTTGACAGTGGACAGATACATGGTATTTCAGCAATGGCTTGTGCTCGGCCGAGGGGAAGGGGACAGAAGCTTTGGTATTCGGCAGCAGTGGTATGCTCGGCCGAGCGGTATGGCTGCCTCGGACGAGGGGTTCCTGGAAGGGCATTTGAAGTGTTTTCGTGTCTTTTCGTCAAAAGACACATCTGAATTAATTTGTCTTTAGTTAATACATTTTTGGTACAGATACATGGTCTTTCATTATTTCTAGAATGTTCTTGTTATTAGTATAAATAGTTATGGTAGGGCTTTGTAATAGATAGACTTTTATGAATTAAACAAATTGATTGCTTTGCAATTGTGTCCCTTCTCGATAAACTTGGTCAATTTATTTTGGCTTGCAGAAGATCTTTTCGGAGTTCTTATCAAAATCCTAATTCGTGGATTCAAATTAGGTCAAGTAATCGATAATTCGATTATTTATCTATCCCGATTACTTTATTATTTCGCTGCATCACGTGGGATCCACCGGTCAACGGATCCTAGTGACTAGCTTTCCACCGTAATATACTTGTTGCCTTGATTATATTGTCCTTTATAGGGACGGTTTAGGTCGTACAAATCAGACACCTCACCTTTTTTGTATATCATCTTTTTTTGCTTTTCTTTTGACTTTATTTCTCTTCTTTTTTTAGCATGTTCCCTAAAACGGAAACCTATTTTTTGTGCTTCTTTTTTTTAATATCTCTAGGGATCTTTGACCATCACAACGACTAACCGACGGAAGTCAACATGACCAAAACAACATTTAATTTATGGAAAAGGGCTTGGTCAAAACCAACCGGTCAAAAAATGGAGTGTACCTAACTTTGACTCTAGTGTGGGTTAACACGGGACGGGTGACAGCTAGGCTCCCACCCTTTTGAGGCAAGTGGGATAACCAAGTGCTCAAGGTTCAGGCAATGGCTCGTCAATTATCCTGGCACTTTGGAGTCTCACGAGTTGACTCTGGGGTTTTGGACTTCTCGTGAGTGGACTCATGCCCGAACAAGTGCTCGTGAGGATGAAAAACTAATTCGTTTTCTCGAGAAAATAGAGATTTTTAAAAATTTGTTTTGAAATTTATGAAATGCAACATGCTGAATTTGAAAGCAGAGAACACGTAGCATGGCAACAGTTTTCAGATTCACAAGAGAAAAAGAATAAACTGTCTTCTGGCAAATGTTGTCGTGGGACAGCAAACACTTGCCCCCGGACAAGGAAAATCGGGCATTTTGAAAGTTGTCCATTAGTAGCATGAGCAGAAACCAGTCTTTTAAGCAAGTACCACATTCTGGTCACTGGACCAATACACTGGAAATTCTGCTTTTTAGGTTGCAAATAGGGTGCCTTGCGGCAGGATCTGTCTTCAATCCTTCCTTATTCATCAAGGCAGTTCTGGGACTGCCCATAGTTTAGTTGCCGCCCGGCAGAAGAATGTTGTCTGGCAGACACAGAGTGCAAACTGCATTCTTGCTTTTCAAGCTCACGAACATGGTTCAAGACAAGATCAAGAGTAGACATCAATACATAAAATAACCAAGAACAAGTAACAGCATAGAATAAAACACAAAACACATAAATTGCAAAGAACAATGGCTAATGCAAATTAGAACCACAAGATTTGTAGACCAAAAGGAATGGTTCACAAATGTGTGTCCTTAACGGAGTTTCCACTATGAATACCTCGATTTGATGTAACCGACGCATGAAAAGTTTAGACATGGATGTTGAGTTTGGACGGGAATAGTCATAGCGGAAGAACTATTTGCCGATGAAAGAGAGTCTCCACTCCATTTGATTTAAGGCTCAAACTTTTGAAAAAGGCCTGTAATGTAGGATTGAATGTCAATTTAAGGAGGGGGAAGATGACCAAGAAATCACCCCCCTGGCCCAAGCGAATTTGGTCTTCCGCCATTAAAAAAGCAATAAAATGTGTGCGAGTGTGTGTTAATAAATATGTGTTTTAAAAGGTTTATTTTTGAAAGAGATTACATGAATAGATCTGAGTGGGAGTGGGATCATGCATAAGGAAAGAAAGGGAGAAAATAGTGAACATCCTGTCCACTCACTAGTACAAAAACTGGCTTAGATAGAGCTTTTTTTTTCCCTTACATACAGCATAAAAGCGCTATCTAAATTACCGCTATGCAAGTTTGGATAGCGTTTTTTTTAAGCACTATCTAAGCTTTCGAGCTTAAATAGCGCTTAAAAAAACGCTATCTAAACAATTTTTTTCATTTTCATAAATCATTTTAGGTAGCATTTTTTAAGTGCTATATAAGCAATTTTTTTAAAAACAAAAAAAAACAAGCATAGATAGCGCTTTGTATTTTTTTTTTTTTCCTGCTGCACCTATTTCAAATTATATGAATTATAACCAAGAAATCAAATAAATAAAAATTAATATGAACTAAAAAACATTTCATTCAACAATAACAATCACTTTTCATTTATTACACCAATAATAATTCTTACAATCATCCACAAGAGTTATAAACTAACTAGTCTAACACCCGTCGCACGACATGAAACTTTGACAAAAAATTTAAACAAACCAAAGAATGTCGCAGTCTAATTAATGGGCATCAAGAATGAAGAACTGTCAAAGATTAGCCATTCCAATACTTGGTGTCTGATATTTTTCAGTTTCCAAACCCAAAATGCATGTCGTAGCTGATACTGTTGAGTCATTCCAATGCTTGGTGTTTGATACTTTTCAGCCATTCCATCTACCACTTTCTCAATTGTTACTTTTTTGTCATTGACTTTCAGTACCAGTAAGAACTAACAGCATGTATTTCTGTACACGGAGCGCATGAACCACAATTCTAGTACTATCAAAATGAAAATGAAAATGAAAATGAAAATGAAAAGAGAAATCAGCAAATCATGTAAGAACCTGAAATGCCAAAGAGCATGATTGAATATCCCATATCTTGAATGGCTTTAATGCCAGCTTCTCTTGCATGCCAACTTCCCAGAGTGTGATTTTGCCATTACTGGAACCAACTGTTAAGAATCTCGACGTCAGATAACTAAAAAAAAAGAGTAAAACAAGGCATATATCTATGAGATTATCATTGTTTGTCTGCTCCGACATGTTCACAACAGATCTTGACATTTCAAAATTATAGCATACATATATAACGAGCTTTAGAGACTCCTACCAAGAAGCAATGTGTGGTGAGAAGGATGAAAATCCATGCTTGTTAAAGTGGATCCTTGATGCATCTACATGCTACTGTCCGTGGCAAATCGTCCAAGGACCAGGAAACTTGTTGACGCATGGTCGGATAAGTGACCTGAGATATATACATATATAAGAAATAAAGGAATGCCAATATATATATATACTCCCTCCGTCCCACTAGAAAGTCCCACTAGAAAAGGCACAAAATTTCATTTTGGGTGTCCCATTTAAAAAGGCACACTCCCAAAATGAAAACTTTTTAATACTTCTTTATTCATGGGACCCACTTGTCATGCTTATAATAACTATCCACTTACTATTCTCTACCCCACATTTTCTCTCCTACCTCACGTTTCACACTCACAACACTTCACTATACATTCTCCATAATTATCATACATGGCCCATTTTGTGCCTTTTCGAATGGGATGGAGGGAGTGTGTGTGTGTGTGTGTGTGTGTGTAGGGCTGAACAAAAAAACCGACGGACCGGATCGGACCAATAGAACCGGACCAGACCAATGAAAACCGGACCAATCCAATAGAATTGATTTGGTTCTAGTCCCAAATTTATATGAAATCGATTATTTGGGTTGGTCCTGATTTTTGAAAAAATATATATGGTCGTGGTTTTCTATCCCTCTCTCTCTACGCTTTTCCCCTCTAGCGACATTACAAGTTTACAAAAACCCTAACCCTATCATATCTCTTTCATTTCCGTCGTTTGGTTTTCTATCCCTCTCTCTCTCTCTCTCTACGCTTTTCCCCTCTCTCGTCTTTCTCTCATCTCAATTCTCAACCCTAGAAATCAAATTGATTTTCCATGATGGCGCCCTGATTTCGACTCAGCTGTCCAACCACGGCACCACCATCGATCTCTATCGACGACGCAGCTGTAACAGAAGTAATTAATCAACGACGCAGATTTGTTTTTTCATGCGAGATTGCAGAACATCATTACTCTGTTATTTTGCCTCTCAAATCTCCAATAAAAGGTAATGATTTAATGAGATTTTGATGTTATTTTCTCAATCTCTACCTCCAATCTACTCGTATTTTCAATTTTCTTACAATTTTGCATCTGAATTTAGTTATTAGGGTCTGAATCATGTTTATGTTTTTCTCTTTTGTAGATGGAACCTGCTGCTAATGTTGATTCGGTTGATGCCTCTCGAGGTATCCCTCCCAATTCCACCATCCCACCTGCACAAGCGTCAACTCCTAAGGTAATAGATTTGACCAACCTTCCCCCTCGTCCTGAAAAGAGAAAGAAATCAACTCCAAAGAAAACAGTGGGAACAAAGAAAAATTCTGAAATTTGGGATCATTTTATAAAATTTGATAGGGTTAATGATGATGGGGTCCTCGAGACAATTGCAAAGTGTAACTATTGTCACAAAGTCTGAAAATGGTAGAGGTTCTTGTGTGGTCAGAATTGGTTGAGGTCGGGAGAAAAATTTGAAAACATATTTGATGTTTTAAATGATATTGAGGAGATGGATGATGTTGAAAAGGGTACGTCATCTATTTTGAATTTATAAGATATTTATATATGCATACAATAACTACTGATTGATGGTTGAGTTGTTCCTCTATCAGAATTTGACAAAATGGTATGCATCCTGCCAATGATCTATTTCTGTTTTCAAGCTACTGCCTTCCTGCCTGATTATTGTTCTTTGTTGATTTTCTATTTCAGTTTTCAAGCTACTGCCTTCCTGCCAATGAAATAGTTTTCAATCTACTGCCTTCCTCACGCTGATATGGAAAACAGTTTTCAAGCTACTGCCTTATTGTTATTAAGCATGGAACTTTCAGTTTTCGATTTTCAACTTTGTTTATGTAATGTAATCGTCCTATATTTTTTATTTGAAATTTGTTCCTCTATTTCAGTTAATTTGTTGTATGTCTGAATATTTTTATTTGAACTTTGTTTATGTAATCGTCCTATATTTTGGTTTCATGAAAAAAATAGTTGTTGCATGTTTTATCTTTAGAAAAAATATATAATAGTGTAACTTTTGAAACCGATAGAACTGGACATGGACCGAACCATTGAAACTGGACCAATGTGACCGGTCCTGTAATGTAATGGTCTGGTCCTGGTCCTGAATTTAGGCAGAACCGAACAATTGGTCTGGTCCTGTTTATTTGAAATTTTGATAAAATTCGAACCATGAACACCCCTAATCTATAGTATAAATGAGGGAAGGTTGGCACTGTTCCATGAACAGTTCCATCCGCCAACTTTACCGTTTTGCCCCCACTATTTTGTCACTTTCCCATTTTGCCCTCCCTTTAAAAAAAAAAATTTTTTTTTTTAAAAAACACACATACCCTTCTCTCTCTCTCTCTCTCTCTCTCTCTCTCTCTCTCTCTCTCTCTCTCTCTCTCTCTCTCTCTCTCTTCATTCAGTTTGAATTTCAAAATGGAGGAACTATTTGGTCCCTCACATTTTGCCCAAAAAAAAAAAATTAATTTAAAATTTTTTTTTATTTAAAAAAAAATTAAAAAAAAAAAACAAAATCAAAAAACGTGGCCTTGGACACGGGCTTAGGCTAGTACATATATATATTGTAAATGTATTCATAATTCATAAAAGAAAAATATTGAAAAGCGGCTCAAGAGATGTGCACAATGGCTTAAATGGAAAAATATAACAGTTATTCCTCAAGATTACCTCCTCAACAGATGGTGCAGACCTCAAACGTTTCATTAGTTGCTCGTGATCAGCACTTTGATAGTCAACCATACCAAGCGTAGCTGGAGGCGTCAAAGGACGCTTCACCATAGGAGTTGATTTCCACCAAACAAACCAAAGAAGTGAATAACACCATCTTGTCAAGAAACAAACAGGTCTCAAATAAAATAACAATAAGTGTCATATTTAATCTCTTATAGACAATACTCCTAAATTAGACAAGTATCGTGAGAAATACGTGAATCTTGCAAATGGTGCAATAGTAAATACTCCTTCAATACGTGAATCTCTTATAGACAATACTCCTAAATTTGACATTTATTGTCACCTTGATCAAACCAAAGAAAAATAGATTTTATTTATTTCAATGAGATTCTAAAAACTGTTATAGTATTGTTAATTAAAGGCAATGCAAGAGTCATAATCAGCACTCAACAGAAGCAAATAACTTTTTGCATAATGACATTCCTGAATCTACAATGTTGATCACCAAATAATCAAGAGGCAAAAAAAGACATGGAGTTTACTGAAACTATTCTTGAAACAGAAAATAGAAGGAAAAAAAGAGGGAGAGCAAAGACTTCCAAAAGCTATACTAAGATAACAAAAAGCAAATATAAGAAAGCCTGCAGAAAATCAATAATATAATTCTATATTTAGATCTTCCAAATAATTCATGCATAAAATCCAATCAATGTCATTTTGCAAAAAGAAATAATGGATAAAAGCCAAAACAACTCCTGACCTTGATTTGGGGGACCTGGTAAGGATGAGGCAGTTACAACAGCAGCCTGAACAGAGGAAGCAGCAGCAGCATTTGCCATCCATCCTGCTAAAGCATTTGCAGCAGGAACTGCAGGAGGGGGGAAAGGCTGAAAACAGATTAAATAAACACATCTAATTAATGATAACGTGGAACAGTCCCACCTAACATGGACGGTAGGGGTTGTGGTTGGAATTGGGTCAAGAGGAATTATTTTGAGATAGGAATCATACACCATGTCTTCCAAGAGATGTATAGGCAGTGGTTTTTACAACTGCAGCAGCTTGAATATTAACAGGCGTAGGTGCAAGAGCCCCATTCGAAGGGTTACAAGAATGGTCTGTAAACAGAGTCTTAATATTTGGATTTGACCTCGGATTCTTACATAGCTGGTGCTGCCAGTTCAAACTGGATGGACCACAGAACCATTACTCAACATACAGATGAGAAGAGAGTATAATCTTTGACAAAATAACAGCAATAAGAGAGAGTATCACAACAAAAGGACCATCAGCAGAGTCAAGAATGAAACAGAGCAAGAAAGGTAAAATTCCATGTTGTGATATATCGATGAAAAGATACAAAATTTAGCTTATACATGTTTCAACAAGTCATAATAAATTCACAGATTGAAAGACCCAAGGCGAAGTTTTTCATTTAAAATGGAAAATGCTGTGGTAAAGGAAGTTCAACCGCAAAAATCCATTGCAATAAATCAAACATTTTCACAGAAAGGAAAAAGAGTACAAATTCAGAACCAAAAATCTGTCGGACAATTCTTATAATTGATGTGAAAAAAGAAGTGCAAAATGGCAATGAATCTAAAATGAGCCAAGATGCTCAAGTAAAGAAAATAGTACACGTTGGACTGACTCGTGCTAAGTAACATATCAACAGTCAACTAATGTAAGAGTGAGACAGTCCAATTTTACATGTTTCATTCTTTACTGGTACAGGTACTAAGTAAGTTAGACAATATATATTCTTCAAATATCCAAGCTTTGGAATAGAAACTCGAGCTACGAAAGATACGAGTGTATAATATACTACTCAGAAGTTCAAAAAAACCATCTCTATTAGCGCTGCATAGCTAACTAATATGCCTGTCAGTCACTACATTTGTAACACAATGCTTTTTCAGTTAGTCTCTAATGAACCTCACTGTTCTTTTCTTTTTTTGGAGGGGACGTGGGGGAGGCTAAAAGTGGAAAACAAAATGTGCCACAATTTTAATTTCTATGTAACAAGCTTAGACATAATGCAGCTCAGTTCCATCACAAAAAAGCTAGTAAAATTAACGAAATGGCCAAAGGTCAAACCTGATTTATTAATAAAAAAAAAATCAAATATGTATCTAATATTGAGCATATCGCTCTCAGCTGTTTCAATGATCTCCTCATTCAGTTGTCAATACAATGCACTTCAGTGATCAAAGAAAAAGTAGAAAAGTGAAAGTAACTCCAAAAATTTCAAATGAAAGTACGAACATTGACTGAACTCAACTCAAATTCACCAATCTCAAAAGCTCTTCAATTTATTTTATTTTTATAGAAATATAATTTTTTTGTAGAAAAAGGACAACTTACAAAAATAATGGACAAGAGGCCCATCTACCTACACTTTCAAAGCTCTTCAATAAATCTCCATATCTACTTCTATAAAGCGGCCAAAGATTATATAAAACAATGAACTCGAATAATTTTCAAATGAAACCAAAAATAATTAATTGAACTGAAATCTATCAATCTTCAAAAATATTAAATCCATGGCATGTCCATCAATCGAAAACATGCATCAATTTCAAACACATCAAAGAACTGGAACTGATTTAAGAGATGCTTCATCATTCTCCACATCTAGTTAATACTACAATGCAGTTCAATTAACTTTAAACAAATAATAATAGTAACAATAGAGAACAACCGATTAATTGAAAAAATCAACAATAGGTCAAGGTGGATGTAATTGGAAACAGTACATTTCCGGTGCCGGCCATAGCGACGATTGAGCTACAACGTTTGGAGGAAGAGGAGGTAGAAGAGAGGCGGATGTGAGAGTCGACGCTTTGGAAAAAGGATTGAGTGGTGGAGAGCGAAACACGGCCGGAGAAGAGAGGTGACGACGGAGTTGAGGAGGATTTAGGACCGGCGAGTTGAGATACGAGAGAGGTCGAGACCACCGCCATTTTCTTCAACAAGAAGGAGAAAGAGGCTACGCCCATTCCAATTCATGTATACCTAAATCCCTAATAAACACTAATACTTTCGTCAATCAATTTTGGGTGAAGTACGGTGGAGATGGAGATGGCTGGGAAGGGGGCTAGGGATTTGTGTTTGATGCTTTGGGGAAGATCTGGACTCAAAACCAAAAAAATAACTTATGAAGCGTTTAGTACCATAGCGCTTCTGTCAAGCGCTATGTTAGCTTTCACTAAGATAGCGTTCCCTAATATGCGCTATGTTAGTTTTTTTTTTGTTTTTTTTTTTTTTCTTTTTCTTTTTTTGCCTTGGTTATTAAATTTAAAGATGTGGGTGCGCTATGTAAGTTTGCATCTTAGATAGCGCTTTATAAAAGCGCTATCTAAGGTGCGTTTCCTAAGATCCAATCTGTACTAGTGACTGGACAAACTTGCCGTACGACGATGGACAGAAATCCTGCCGCTCGACAGGTAAACCCAATGTGGTAGAATGTCAATAAGCTGCTACAAGTAAATCCCATGATATATATAGAGAGGGGGGGAGGGAGAAGTTATTGGCATATAAAAAGGAAAAAGCCAAGGAGTAACGACTTCATAATTAGGGGTGGAAAAATGGGTGTCGTAAATAACATTGGGTAAAAACTAATCATATCCATTAGGATTAATGAGTATATTTGGGTATTATATATTATACTTATTAACAATTAATGAATACAAATGGAAAATACCCAAATTTATCCATTAGTTAATGGATAACACCCAAGTTAACCTATTATTGACCAATATTACCCACTTACTACTTCTAATACTACACACATACAATCCCCCCACCAGATAACCATAATTGCTGCTGCCACCACCTCCACCACACGACCATCATTGCAGCCCCACCATCCTGCCCCTTCCCAGTCGAACAACCACCATCGTGACCCTTGTGGATGCACACCATTGTTGCCAAATTGATAAAAAAAAAAATACTCTGAATGGCAACTTTTAATTGTCTATCCACAACAAAAGTCTGCGGTGTTGGGGTGCAAACCCAATCCCACATCGACAATTGAACAAAGTATTGTCAGGTTTATAAAGAGCACACACCCACTTCATTAGTATGATGCCTTTTGGGAAGTTCCCAAGAGCAAATCCGTGCGGGCTGAGCCCAAAGCGGACAATATCATACTAATGTGGAGTGGTGAGGATGATCGCGGTCCCTACAAATGGTATCAGAGCCATGGTTCAGATGTTCCGGCCTGGGTGGACCGTGTGTGTGCGATTATAGTGGTGGTGGGATTCCCTCTTGTGTGACTTTGCGGATGGTGTCTTGTCTCTCCACCAATCGATAGCGGCGGTTGGTGCAAGCTTTCGCTTGTGTGGTCCTTGGTTTGAGGGGAGGATTGTTGGGGTGCAAACCCAATCCCACATCGACAATTGAACAAAGTATTGTCAGGTTTATAAGAGCACACACCCACTTCATTAGTATGAGGCCTTTTGGGAAGTTCCCAAGAGCAAATCCGTGCGGATTGGGCCCAAAGCGGACAATATCATACTAATGTGGAGTGGTGGGGATGGTCGCGGTCCCTACATGCGGCCCTAATGATTGCCACCCTTTTGTCTGCATCTTTCACAAGATACCTACTCGCTGATTCTTTAATAAAAAGTTAATACATCTTTTTTTGATATATTAACTTGAATTATTTTTTGCTGAAAATGATAAAAAATCACCCTTTTTATTAAATTAACTTTTGTTAGTTTTTGTTTAAATTTGGTAAGGTTTGTAATTATAGTTTCGGGAAATGACAAATTAAGATCCAAAGTTTGGAGGATGTGTGCCAATCGGGGTTCGATGCTCTTATTTTGTCAATTTAGGGTCCAAAGTTAACAACGTTAGTCAGATAAGGGTTTTTTGACGAAAATGTTAACAAAACTCATTAAGTTATAACATGTCTTGCACATATAAAACTTGCAAGGTTAGTTTGGTCTTTTCCTTTCAACCCACCTCATTTATACCCCCACTAAACCTATTCTCTCTCCTCTAATTCCATTTTTATCAGTTTAACATCTTTCTTCCTTACAAAAAAAAAATACTTCAAAAAAAAAATACTTCATTTTCCCTCCATATTTCCCTTCCCCTTCTCTCCGCCCCACCCCACCTCACTCCCCTTTCCTCCGCCCCAGCCCTAGCGCCCCACCTTCTATTTATTGCAGTATTGACCGGAAGATGGTAACACATGGTCACCGTTGAATCGAGGAGTAGGTTTGGTCGGAGTTGCCTTCCCCAAATGTGGTTACCTTTATCTGCGATTGGTCGGTGGAGAAAGATGATGAAGTGCCAAGTATGGTAAGTGATTTTCTGAGGCATGGAATGTCGCAGGTGGCACCGGAGAGGAAACGAGACCCATGGTTATTGGAGAGAGAAATCAAGACCCCATGGTTGTGACTTCTCCCCAACTTCTTGGCAATCTCTCCTAACCTACATTCAAGACAAATCTGGAACAAGGAGGCGTCAACATCCCACCCTTCCTTGACTTCACAGCCATCTATCGACCCCACTCCCTTCTCTTCTTCTTCCAGATCCGGCGTGCATCGTAGTGTTCGTTTTTTAGATAAGATCTGGTTTGTCTTTTGTTGTTAATTTTGTTGTGAGATTAAATCATTGTGTTGAGCGGACTTATCACTCCGTTGCCAAAGATCCGCGAACAACGCAAAAGAGAATGAAATGAAGCAGCCTGAGGGTTATATTGATAATACTTGTCCTAATTATGCGTGTTTGCTTAAAAAGTCTTTATATGGGTTAAACAGTCTCCTCGTATGTGGAACTTGAAATTTGATAAATGCATGCTAGATTTAAAATTCCAGCGGAGCGCTTATGATCATTGTTTGTATTTCAAGAATGATACGAGTGTGCCTGTTTTCTTGTTTATATAAGTTGATGACAAGCTTCTTATTAGCCATTGTTTTAAATCTGTAGAGAATGTTAATAATTGCTTGAGTGCTAAATTTGACATGAAATACTTCGGTAATGCTAGTAAGATACGCATGAATATATGTGGAACTTGAAATTTTTAACATTCTTTACGGATTTAGAACAAATGGCTAATAAGAGCATGTCATCAACGTATATAAGCAAGAAAACAGGCACACTCGTATCATTCTTGAAATACAAACAATGATCATAAGCGCTCCGCTGGAATTTTAAATCTAGCATGCATTTATCAAATTTCAAGTTCCACATACGAAGAAACTTTTTTAACCCATATAAAGACTTTTTAAGCAAACACACATAATCAGGACAAGTATTATCAATATTAACCCTCATGCTGCTTCATATATATCTTTTCATCAAGATCTCCATGCAAAAAAATAGTTTTAACATCCATTTGTTTTATTTTTCAATTAAACTAAGCTACCAAAGCAAGCATAATCCTAACAGTTGTGAATTTAACAACAGGAGCAAATATTTTAGTGTAATCTATACATTCTTTCTGAGTAAAACCTTTTGCTACAAGTCTAGCTTTAAATCTAACAGAGTCGAATTCGTTTTTGACTTTATAGAGCCACTTACAAGAAACAATTGAACAGTTTTTCAGTCTAGGCACTAAAGTCTAAGTATCATTAACATGCAAAGAATTCATCTCATCATTCATAGCATCAATCCACTCATTCTTGTTAGCAGAATTTAAAGCTTCATTATAGGTTTTAGGCTCAGTATTATCAATAGATTCAAATACACTAACACAATTGAAGTCATATCAAAATCATGAAAATGGGAGGGATGCCGAGATATGCGTCTAGGTCTATATCACGACTAAGTTGATAATCATTCAAAGCAGGCAACTCATTATGATCATTTTCAATATCAACATTTTGTTCATTCACATCAATAGGATTATCAACAGGAGGAGTCTCATTTTCAGTTTGTGCAACAGGCTCATTCACAATAGCAGGAATAGGCATATAAGAGTGCTCCACCGTATTTGGAGCAGGGGAGGGGGAAGGCACATTATTCAAGCAAGGAAATTCAGTTTCATTAAACACAACATCACGACTAATGATCACTTTAAAACCCGGTTCCTCCCTTACCAATAATCCATACCCCTTGACACCCTCCGGGTATCCCAAGAAAATGCACCTTGCAGTCCGAGGTTCAAGTTTATCATTTTTTCTATGGGCATACTATATCCAGGGGTTTGGATTTGTGTAGGGAGGATAAGGATAATAGGAAGAAAGACGAAGAAGCTTCACCGAATTGTACGGCCTAGGGACTCGTTGGCCGTTGCTGTTTCCTCGTGTAATTCATATTCGTCGTAAATCCCCCTTGACTGTAAGAACCTAGGGTTTTCTGATTGGAATAAGATAAATTCCCATACGGATTATGAATCAGCGGTGAGCCATCATGTTCGGAGTGCAAATGTAATGAATCTTCGTCCGAATCAGTGTCGTCGTCAGAGTGTAAAGGTGGAGATGAGAGTCGGAGTGTGAATGACCCACGGCGGCCTTGGGCGGAGAAGCAGAAGGTTGTGGATCGAAGAACCGGAAGGGATTCTTGGTGGGTTTGGTTTTTTTTTCCCTTTCTTTTATAATACTAAGGTGGAATAATTTTCCTTTAAAAAAAGTTAAGAGTAATTTTTTATTCTGACTAATAATTTCCATCCAATGAATATTGTATTTTTAAATCAATAAAATAATTATTATTCCTTCAAAAATGAAAAATTTAATTTTAATCTAATAATGTTTCCAACATAATTTATTAATGTTTTCAAAAAAAATGTTTTAATTATATTAAATTTCTTTATTTATTTTTTTAATTTAGATAATAATTATTATTTTTTTTTTTAAAGTTTGAAATATAAAATGGTATATACGGTTAGAAAAGGGTTTTTAATTTAGACTTTCTATTTTGGTTATTTATTTTCATTTAATTTGCATTAATACAACAATGAAAGAATTATTGTTCAAAAACATCCTCTATTAAATTAAATGACACGTGACTTGCACATGATCATTTAACAGATTTTTCCAACAAAACTAGTTAAAAACTCTAAAATGCTAACAGAATAACAACTTTGGAGTCTATATATTGTAAATAGTGATATAATAGGGCCCGACATAGGAACACTTAGGGCCCAAAATGCAATTTTCCCTATACTCCCTCCGTCCCATTTCAAGCTTCACCTTTTGCCAAAACAGGTATCCCGTTAAAAGCTTCACCTTTCCTAAAATGGCAAAGAATCTTTACTATTTCACCCACTCATTCTCTCTCCTATTTCACTTTTATACTCATAACACTTTTCAAATTTACTATTCACTCCACTCATTCTCTCTCCTATTTTACTTTTACACTTTCTCCACTTACATTTTTCCTTAATTTGCGTGATTTCTCAAAAGGGTGAAGCATATAATGGGACGGAGGGAGTATTTATTTACTTTTAATTTATATCAACTAAACCTCCACTACTATCGACCATCATCTCGCCACTACCTTCCCACCGTCATCAGCAGCAGCCGCCGCCACCACCACCAACTTCACCCTAGCATTTGTTTAAAGAGCCATAAAATTTGAAAAAGGGGTCCTCAACATCTCAAAATACAGAACCAAAAAAATAATCAAACTTACCCAGATCTGAATTCAAAATCAGATATGGTATCTCGAATACGCCATCACTATCTCCTAATCCCATCTCTGTTCTCACCGCCAGATCAACTTCGACCATCTATGATACGCTATGTCCCGCGATTGTAGCAGTAATCCTATTTCGACCAAGATCTGTCAAGCCAAATATCGGTAACACAACAACGCCGACATCGCCAATTGATTTTACCAAGACTGTTCTGAATCTTATTTTGAAGAAAGAGAATCAACTGTAGAGCGGAGGGGTGGGGAAGGGGGCGGCGATGGCAGTGAAGGTGGGGTGGGGAATTTCAGCTAGTAGGTATGGAACAGAGAAGGTAGAAGAAGATAGGGGGGAGGATTTTTGTTTGGGTTCATTAAAATAGGTCATAACCGTTTTATTTACAAGGGTGGGCCTATTTGCTTTAAATTTTAGTCCTAGGAAAAGTCTTTTTTGACCCTTGAAAATCATTTGCAAGGCACATGTTTGTGTTTGTAACAAAAGTTATGTTTTTAACAAAGTTTTCAATGAATTGCAACAAAAAGTCAACGTGCGGAGTGAGGTTGCAAAAAAATCAATGTTGATAGCCACATTGCAACACTTGATAAAACTTGGGTAACTAGTATGCAATTTGCCCAATATGAAATCCAAATTAAACACCAAGTCTGAAATTAATAATAAATATAAAATTCGAACAAGTAACAAGTAGACAAAAAGAAAGTCTAAATTCTAAACCATAAAGATTGAAATTTCATAATATAATGAGGCCATGAGTGTGGAGTGAAGAGAACTTACCACGGGTGGAGAGAGGTCCGAGTGGCGGCGAGTCAGCGCCGAAAAACCCAAAGGAGGGTCTATGGCGATTGCGTAGAGAGACAAAAGGGAACGCTGATGGTTTGTCGATTCTGATCTGGGCGTCTGTTTCTGCTTGTGCGTGTGTTTATATGACGGACGGAGGGAGTAAGGGGTGCACTAAGCAAGGGCTCGTAACCATAAGGCCTTTCGGCCTAATAAGAACAATGCCATATAAGATTAGACATTTGATTTTAAACCATTCATGAGTTTCCCTCGCCCCAAATTATTCTCCATAAAAGCTAGAGCCGTTAATTTGGACTGGGCTGGGCCAGGCCGCCCCGCCACGCAATATGAGTGAGTTGGGTTTTAAAACTACTAACCCAAATAAAAGTGGGTCAATTCGGGCGGGCCCATATGGGTGCGGGCCAAAATGGGTTCAGGGTGGGCCCAGCCCACTATATTTTTTTTGCCACAAAATAACGTCATTTTAAGTGGAAATTCTGGGCTACATCGACTTTGTGGATTCAATCCATGAATTGTTAAGTGAGAAACTCGAGAGAAGTAGAGAACAGAAACGAAGAAACCCTAAGGAGACGTCGCCGCCATAGTCGCCATTTCCATCGCCGTCGGTTATTCGGTTATCACGACCACTAATTTGTTGCGGTTATTGTCTCCGATCCACACATGTATTACTCTCTATCTCCATTCTTATTGATATGAATCTTCATTTCTTGGACAGGATTTACCTGTTTTTGTTTGTAGCAATTTGTATAAAGTCTACTTATGTCGCCTGCTTGTATATATATATATATATATATATATATATATATATATATATATATATATAATTTTTATATATATACACACACACACATACATATAATCTAAATTGCTAATTGCTAAGTTAGGCTCATTATCTTATAAGAGATGAAATAGTCTTATAAGTCAATTATAATTAAGCTATAAGAGTTGTAATGTTTAGATTATGAGATTGAATCGTCGTTGTTATTGAAATTTTTGATTTTTGGTTGAAAAAGGTTATAATTGAAACATCTGCATTGGTGATTTGTGCACTTGGAAAGGTTATAATTGAAACATCACTCAGCAACCCATATTATTAATATGGATGCAGGGCTTTGGGCCTTTCGACAGCAATCAATAGCCTCTGTGAAAGGAGTACACCAGATTGATGTCTGTGGCAGCTGGGTGGTATAAGTAAAAAATTAAGGCCACACAATAGTGACCTTGATGCTTAGTACGAATTTGCGCTGGTCTGGTCTGGAGAACTGGACTCAAGAGTCCAAACTCATTAAAACTTTCGACCAGTCTTACATAGTGAGACTTCAATATGGAGAACTGGACTCGACAAGTTTATAGAAAGATAAGGTTGTTTCAAAGGGGACTATTGCAATTTTATCATTTTATAAATAAATAGAGTGCATTATTTTAAAAAGGTTGATCAGCCAAATGTCATTTATTTTTAAAGTAAAAATTAGTTAGCCACGAACAATCTTACACTCTCATCTGGCATCAAGAAGGAAAATCTACCACATCTACTAAGAATAGAATAGTAGTACCCATTCTAAAATTTAAATTAAAAAGATAAAAAAAAAAAAAACTTTTGGTAGTTGGTGGTGATTACTCATTTGTCAGCCAAAATATAAAATGGAAATGAGTCGAACAATTGTTCAGCCAAATATTCTACAAATAAAGTTTTCATCACAAATTCAATAGGGTTGGTTAGCCTCGAGTTTGCTTTACCCCAACTACAATACATATTAGGTTGACCACTCTGGTCTCAAGTATCAGAGTTAGAATCTTAACACACTGGATAATTATAACATCCCAAACATAAGACAATTAAAGTTCTTGCTTGAATCTAAAATATTGTTGGTTGTCATAACTCATTTGTCACCCAAACAATATAGAAAAAAATAATCGAAAATGGAATAAGCAGCAACTGCTGCTGGCTACTAACTGAACATTTGCTTGGTCTCTACAAATAAAGTTTGCATCACAAATTCAATAGGGTTGGTTAGCCTCGAGTTTGCTTTACCCCAACTACAATACACACTAGGTTGACCAATTTGGTCTCAAGTATCAGAGTTTGAATCTTAACACACTAGTTAATTATAACATCCCAAACATAAGACAATTAAAGTTCTTGCTTGAATCTAAAATATTGTTGGTTGTCATTAACTCATTTGTCGCCTAAACAATATAGAAAAAAATAATCGAAAATGGAATAAGCAGCAAGCAACTGCTGGTGGCTACTACTAAACTGAACATTTGCTTGGCCAGTTTAATTCCATGAGCAAATCACAAATTCGATCAATAGAGTTAGCCTCACTACAAATTAGGTTTGCCCATACTCGGGTCTCAAGAATCAAGAGTTAGAACCTTAACACACATGTTAATTATAGCATCTCAAATAAAGGGGATTACCTAGTCTTCAAGAATTTATTCTAGCCACGCATCTTCCTCCTTATCCAGTTACTTGCGCCTGCATTCCAAAATCATATCAGCAACAATTAGAAAAAGCTCATTTCTTCTCATTAAGGCTAATAACAAGCTTGACAACAGTCCTAATATACAATAACGTACATATTCTAGATGTCGACCATGATTTCACGGTAGTTTTTAGATAAGAAGTATTGGCAATAAAAGGCGAAAGACAAGAGTAACAACTCCATAATACAACATATTTACATCCCATAAAAGGATATTTCATGTTTAATACTCTATGAAAATCAGGGTGGGATTGACATTAAACGTGCAATTTTTCAACCACAATGATCAAGGTTCTTATTTGACTTTTACACTAGCAGTTATTAAGGCGAAACAAAATTTCAAAACTAGCAGCTTCGTACATAAATACCTCAAGCACTCCAACCTCTAAAGTCCCCAAGGATTTGAATTGATGGTGAAGAACATGATTATAAATTTTATTTTTCTCAATCAATGCAGACCGAAGGTCATTAACTTTAATAATAATAATAAATGTTCTCCATAAAATGTCTTGGAGTACATGTACATATATATCCTAGAAGTGATTTCATGTGAAGGATTCAGAGAGTAACAAATTGTAATATTTGATAGTCAAAACATAAGAAACCGAAATACGCACACGAGCACGTATACACATAGAGAAACTAATACAATGACATTAAATAAATCTCTCCCACTATCTTTACTGAGAAAATGAAACCAACAAACAATAAAAGGTAGAACCTTTGACAAACAAAAAGAGGTAGGGATACATTCCAAAAAACACAAGTAATTCAATGGGCACCAAAAGTACTGCCAACATCTTTACTTAAAAGAAAAAAAAAAGATCGCTAGAAACAATAGAATATCATGTATTGTAATCTAGTTAGTTATCTTCATTGATGTCCTCTTAATGCTAGCAAAGGAAAACTTAGGAAGACATAGGAAAACTAGCAAATGGAACAAGATACTTTTTATATGAAAAACGAATCAAACAGATATGAAAGAAATATTTTATACCCACTTCAAACTTCTTTTTTGATCAACAAGCTAGAGACTCTTAACATTAAATATACCCTTCATGTCAGCTTCTCCCTTCAAGCCAGCTTTGCCCTTCAAGTCGCTTTCGGACGGATTCTCTGCGACTCTAATAAAATGGCGAAGCAAATTAACATGGATGCCCATATCATAACACCAAATTCTCTTAGTCACCATGCCTACAATTTTTCCATCAATGTTAAAAATTGGACTACCTATACTACCATCAGAGCAATTCAATCCATTGCAATGAATAATTGGCACAAGGGGGTGAAGTTGTTTCTCAAAGTCAAATGGTTCCTTGTCTTTATTGTCTTCAAAGAAGTTAAAATTCCAGATATCTCCCATCATTCTATATTTTCGTATCTCAATATATGGATCAGATTTAAACTCTTGACAATTATTCTCATCATTAGAGGGGAGGTCAGCATCATTGATGTCAATACAAGGAAAACACACAGACCCAACTGTGAATGATCCTACAAAAGCTCTAGGATGTGCAATTGCCATTACTCTATCTGCGTGCTCCAATGAACCACTTTGGGCAAAGTCCCCATCCCCACCATCAGTTAACTTACCATCTACCTTAAACAATGCAATGTCCCAACTAGGTTCAAATTTTAGTACCTTTAAAGTATACTTAAAAGTCATCCTCATTCAACCTTCGTCCGGATACTTTAAACCTTTTTAATTGACTCCATAATTGTGTAGTAAGTCATAACCAAACCCTTCTCTTCTAAAATTGTGAATCCAGTGAAATAGTGCTCAACATGCTTTTTCTTCTTGGTTACCCCTTTTACCTTCAAAACCCAAATATTTGGCTGCAAATTATTATACAATTTAGTGAATCTTTCCTACAAAAAAGAAGGAAGATAATATTAATAATAAAACGATAAGTGACGATGAATGATAAATTGCTAATAATGACAATAAAAAAAACATACCTCATTAGGATATCTGGGCTCATTATGAGATGGTACTTCCATATTGGAGTCGCTTGTACACTTAAGAAAAAAATTAGAAACATGGAATCGTAGATGAAGTCAACCGATGAAGAATTTCAGGAATTCAACACCACAAATCAATCTACAGTTAATGTACATTTATATTTACTCGTCTTAAGATTAAATATAATTAACTGTAGATTTGTGGTGTTGAATTCCTGAAATTCTTCATCGGTTGACTTCATCTACGATTCCATGTTTCTAATTTTTTTCTTCAGTGTACAAGCGACTCCAATATGGAAGTACCAGCTTATAATGAGCCCAGATATCCTAATGAGGTCTGTTTTTTTTTATTGTCATTATTAGCAATTTATCATTCATCGTCACTTATCGTTTTATTATTAATATTATCTTCATTCTTTTTTGTAGGGAAGATTCACTAAATTGTATAATAATTTGCAACCAAATATTTGGGTTTTGAAGGTAAAAGGGGTAACCAAGAAGAAAAAGCGTGTTGAGCACTATTTCACTGGTTTCACAGTTTCAGAAGAGAAGGGTTTGGTTAAGACTACTACACAATTATGGAGTCAATAAAAAAGTTATAAAGTATCCGGGCGAATGTTGAATGAGGATGACTTAAAGTATACTTTAAAGGTACTAAAGTTTGAACCTAGTTGGGACATTGCATTGTTTAAGGTAGATGGTAAGTTAACTGATGATGGGGATGGGAACTTTGCCCAAAGTGGTTCATTGGAGCAGGCTGATAGAGTAATGACAATTGCACATCCTAGAGCTTTTGTAGGATCATTCACAGTTAGGTCTGTGTGTTTTCCTTGTATTGACATCAATGATGCTGACCTCCCCTCTAATGATGAGAAGAATTGTCAAGAGTTTAAATCTGATCCATATATTGAGATACGAAAATATAGAATGATGGGGGATATCTGGAATTTTAACTTCTTTGAAGACAATAAAGACAAGGAACCATTTGACTTTGAGAAACAACTTCACCCCCTTGTGCCAATTATTCAGTGCAATGGATTGAATTGCTCTGAGGGTAGTATAGGTAGTCCAATTTTTAACATTGATGGAAAAATTGTAGGCATGGTGACTAAGAGAATTTGGTGTTATGATATAGGCATCCATGTTAATTTGCTTCGCCATTTTATTAGAGTTGCAGAGAATCCGTCCGAAAGCGACTTGAAGGGCAAAGCAGGCTTGAAGGGAGAAGCTGACATGAAGGGTAAAGTTGACTTGAAGGAAAAAGGTGACTTGAAGGAAAAAGCCCAGAACAAACGAGACCGAGTTGAGCCTTCGAAGAAACAAAAAAGGTCAAAATCAATTTCCTCGTTAGTCTACTGTTTAATAAAATTACTTAATGCAATGTAATATTATATGCATGATCTTCCTCTGTGATTTTTGTGATCGTATGTTTGTTTTACTCATTTTTTCTGAAGTGAATTGGAGATTATAATACACGAGTATTTGATGGCTATAGTCAGACCCAAGGTATATTTAATGTCAAGAGTCTCTAGCTTGTTGATCAAAAAAGAAGTTTGAAGTGGATATAAAATATTTCTTTCATATCTGTTTGATTCGTTTTTCATATAAAAAGTATCTTGTTCCATTCGCTAGTTTTCCTATGTCTTCCTAAGTTTTCCTTTGCTAGCATTAAGAGGACATCGATGAAGATAACTAACTAGATTACAATACATGATATTCTATTGTTTCTAGTGATCTTTTTTTTCCTTTTAAGTAAAGATGTTGGCAGTACTTTTGGTGCCCATTGAATTACTTGTGTTTTTTGGAATGTATCCTTGCCTCTTTTTGTTTGTCAAAGGTTCTACCTTTTATTGTTTGTTAGTTTCATTTTCTCAGTAAAGATAGTGGGAGAGATTTATTTAATGTCATTGCATTAGTTTCTCTATGTGTATACGCGCTCGTGTGCGTATTTCGGTTTCTTATGTTTTGACTATCAAATGTTACAATTTGTTACTTTTTGAATCCTTCACATGAAATCACTTCTAGGATATATATGTACATGTACTCCAAGACATTTTATGGAGAAAATATTTATTATTATTATTAAAGTTAATGACCTTCGGTCTGCATTGATTGAGAAAAATAAAATGTACAATCATGTTCTTCATCATCAATTCAAATCCTTGGGGACTTTAGAGGGTTGGAGTGCTTGAGGTATTTAAGTACGAAGCTGCTAGTTTTGAAATTTTGTTTCACCTTAATAATTGCTAGTGTAAAAGTCAAATAGGAACCTTGATCATTGTGGTTGAAAAAATGCACGTTTAATGTCAATCCCACCCTGATTTTCACAGAGTATTAAACATCAAATATCCTTTTATGGGGATGTAAATGTGATGTAATCTGTACTATGGAGTTGTTACTCTGTCTTTTGCCTTTTATTGCCAATACTTCTTATCTAAAAATTACCGTGAAATCATGGTCGACATCTATTGTATATTAGGATTGATGTCAAGCTTGTTATTAGCCTTAATGAGGAGAAGAAATGAGCTTTTTCTAATTGTTGCTGATATGATTTTGGAATGCAGGCGCAAGTAACTAGATAAGGAGGAAGATGCGTGGCTAGATTAAATTCTTGAAGACTAGGTAATACCCTTTTATTTGAGATGCTACAATTAACATGTGTGTTAAGGTTCTAACTCTTAGATTCTTAAGACCCGAGTATGGGCAAACCTAATGTGTAGTGAGGCTAACTCTATTGATCGAATTTGCGATGAAATTAAATAGCTCTTTAGAAGATTTGCTCCGAGAATTAAACTGGCCAAGCAAATGTTCAGTTAGTAGTAGCCAGCAGCAGTTGCTGCTTATTCCATTTTCGATTATTTTTTCTATATTGTTTGGGTGACAAATGAGTTATGACAACCAACAATATTTTAGATTCAAGAAAAAGAACTTTAATAGTCTTATGTTTGGAATGTTATAATTATTCAGTGTGTTAAGATTCTAACTCTGATACTTGAGACCAGAGTGGTCAACCTAATGTTTATTGTAGTTGGGGTAAAGCAAACTCGAGGCTAACCAACCCTATTGAATTTGTGATGCAAACTTTATTTGTAGAATATTTGGCTGAACAATTGTTCGGCTCATTTCCATTTTATTTTTTGGCTGACAAATGAGTAATCACCACCAGCAATTTTTAGGAGCCTCAAACAAGAGGTTTTCTACCCTTGTGCTTCTAGACACCTGTTGGGTCATATACTCAAATCATATGTTGTATACCAAAAGAAAAAAACAAAAGAAGAAAATTTTTTATCACGAGTTTTAATTTAAATTTTAGAGCGGGTACTACTATTCCATTCTTAGTATAGGGCAAATTGCATATTAGTAACCCAAGTTTTACCGGGTGTTGCAATGTGGCTATCAACATTGAATTTTTGTAACCCCCTTCCTCACATTGACATATCGTTGCAATCAAATGAAAATTTCATTATAAAAGTAACTTTCGATAAAAAACAGAACATGTGCTTCGCAACTGATTTTAAAGGGGCAAATATGACATTTAACATGAAAGGTTAACTTCAGTTAAAAAATCAATCCCTTAAGTGGAAATTAACTTTTGTTAAATATTTCAGTTAAAAATGATATATTTATGGGGAAATTGAATTTTGGGTCCCAAAGTTTAGGGGGTATTCCTATGTCAGACCCTATTCTATCACTATTTACAATATAGGCTCCAAAGTTGTTATTCTGTTAGCATTTTAGGATTTTTAACTAGTTTTGTTAGAAAAATTCGTTAAATGATTATGTGCAAGTCACGTGTCATTTAACAGAGAATGTTTTTGAATAATAATTCTTTCATTGTTGTTTTAATGCAGATTAAATAAAATAAATAACCAAAATAGAAAATCTAAATTAAAAACCCTTTTCTAATCATATATCACAATTTATGTTTCAAACAAAATAAAATAATTATTATCTAAATTAAAAAAAATTAAAAAGTTAATATAATTAAAACATTTTTTTAAAAAACATTAATATATTATGTTGGAAACATTATTAGATTAAAATTAAATAATTCATTTTTGAAGCAATAAAAATTATTTTATTGATTATAAATACAATATTTATTGAATGGAAATTAATAGTCAGAATCAAAAATTACTAACACTTTTTTTAAGGAAAACTACTCCACCTTAGTATTATAAAAGAAAGGAAAAAAAAAAAAAACCCACAACTTCTTGTTGGTAATCCTCATCCTTCAAATCAGGAATCCCTTGGTGGTGAAGGCAGCGGCGGAGGTGGTTTTGAAGAGGACGGACCCGCCATAGACATACCAGCACCCCCTCCGTAGGCCATCGTCGGAGGTGAAGAAACACCATGCGCAAGCGGCGACGAACCAAAATACCCATCATAATTAGAATAATTAGAGTAATTATTGTTGGAATTACTATATCCAGGGTTTTGATTTGTGTAGGGAGGATAAGGATAGTAGGAAGAAAACGAAGCTTCATCGAATTGTACGGCCTAAGGACTCATTAGCCGTTGCTCATACATAACAGACTGCGTGGACTGCTTCCTCATGTAATTCATATTTGTCGTAAATCCCCCTTGATGGTAAGAACCTAGGGTTTTTTTATTGGAATAAGATAAATTCCATACGGATTATGAATCGATGGTGAGCCATCGTGTTCGGAGTGCAAATGTAATGAATCTTCATCCGAATCAGTGTCGTCGTCAAAGTGTAAAGGTGGAGATGAGAGTCGGAGTGTGAATGACCCACGCCGGCCTTTGGGCGGAGGAGAAGCAGAAGGTTGTGGAAAGAAGAAGCGGAAGGGATTCTTGGTGGGTTTGTTTTTTTTTTCTTTCTTTTTTTCCCTTTCTTATATAATACTAAGGTGGAGTAATTTTCCTTTAAAAAAAGTTAAAGAGTTTCTGACTATTAATTTCCATCCAATGAATATTGTATTTTTAAATCAATAAAATTATTATTATTTCTTCAAAAATGAAATATTTTATTTTAATCTAATAATGTTTCCAACATAATTTATTAATGTTTAAAAAAAATGTTTTAATTACATTAAATTTCTTTATTTATTTTTTTAATTTAGATAATAATTATTTTATTTTGTTTTAAAGTTTGAAAAATAAAATGGGATATACGGTTAGAAAAGGATTTTTAATTTAGATTTTCTATTTTGGTTATTTATTTTCATTTAATTTGCATTAATACAACAATGAAAGAATTATTGATCAAAAACATCCTCTGTTAAATGACACGTGACTTGCACATGATCATTTAACGAATTTTTCAAACGAAACTAGTTAAAAATCCTAAAATGCTAACAGAATAACAACTTTGGAGCCTATATCATAAATAGTGATATAATAGGGCCCGACTTAGGAACACTTGGGGCCCAAGATGCAATTTCCCCTATATTTACTTTTAATTTATATCAACTAAACCTCCACTATCACCATCGACCATCATCTTGCTACCACCTTCCCGCCGTCACCAGCTGCCGCCACCACCACCAACTTCACCCTAGCATTTGTTCAAGGGCCATAAAATTCGAAAAAGGGGATCCTCAACATCTCAAAATACAGAACCAAAAAAATAATCAAACTTAACCAGATCTGAATTCAAAATCAGATATGGTATCTCGATTACGCCATCACTATCTCCTAATCCCATCTCTGTTATCACAACCAGATCAACAACGGCCATCAATGATAAGCTATGTCCGGCGATTGTAGCAGTAATCCCATTTCGACCAAGATCTGTCCGGCCAAATATCGGTAACACAACAACGCCGACATTGCAACACTCGGTAAAACTTGGGTAACTAGTATGCAATTTGCCCAATATGAAATCCAAATTAAACACCAAGTCTGAAATTAATAATAAATATATATAATCCGAACAAGTAACAAGTAGACAAAAAGAAAGTCTAAATTCTAAACCATAAAGATTGAAATTTCATAATATAATGAGGCCATGAGTGTGGAGAGAAGAGAACTTACCACGGGTGGAGAGAGGACCGAGAACTGGGAGGCTGGAGATGCTGGAGAGAGGTCCGATAGGCGGCGAGTCAGCGCCGGAAAACCCAAAGGAGGGTCTATGGCGATTGCGTAGAGAGACAGAAGGGAAAGCTGATGGTTTGTCGATTTTGATTTGGGCGTCTCACTTTTCCTCACCCCATTGTCCCACATCGTAAAATCCAGAAAACAAAAATGAAGCTATCTACCACCGCTCTCAACCCTCCACCGCCACCAACATCCTCCGTTGCAGCCCTCTTTGCTCCCCGTCGCCTTCGTCTCTCCTCACTGCCCCTCTATTATAACTTCCCATTGCCCCATTCTTCTCCTAAAACCACCGCCGTCGCTTCTCTCTCCGTCCACCTCCATCAAATCTTGATTCGGTAAATGAAGAAGATGAGATCTAAATTCAGATCTAGATCTTGGATCTGGTTCTAATTTGATTTTTTTAAATCGTTATTTTTTTCGATTTATAAAATTAATTTGTAAGTTTATGTATGTGTGTGTGTGTGTTTGTGTGTGTATTTGAGTTGAAGAGATAAATATTAAATGATGGTGGTTTGGGTAGAGCCGTCAATACGGGCTGGCGGGGCGGGCCCAACCCGCCAAAACCCGCCACAAAACGGGGCGGGACGGGTCAAATTCCTGGCGGACTGGAAATATGTCAACCCAACCCACCTTGGGTTGGTGGGCCAGGCGGGCCAATGCGGGCCAACTTAAAAATACTTTTTTCTGCCTATTTCACACAACACACGCATATTTCAGTTCAGGTCCCATAACAGGCTAGAAAATATCAATTGATTCTAGTTAGCAAAACATTGAAAAGATATGATACTTACAATAGAAGCCCAGTAACATACCTGAACAAAGCCCTCAATTGCAGTCGGGTTCACTGGAAAGATATGGGTTAGTATAGTCCCTGTTGACAAGGAGTATGTTATTCATGCATCATGAATGACAGAATATTTATAGATTCAATATGGAAATTAACACATACACATAACAATCAGAAATTTCAATGGAATTCCAGGAACTATAGAGGGGAGGGAGCATACAGAAGGCATCAACCACGCAAACAGATGCAAGACAAGTTGGGAATAACAATTTGATGGAATAACAATTTGGTGGACGAAAGGGAGTCAAACAGAAAGAAAAATAAATGTATAGACTGTTCTAACTTAAATGAGGTAAGTTGCTGGCAATCTCCATTTAGAAACAGTTCTCAAAACTGAAGCCATGGCAATCTCCATTTAGAAACAGTTCTCAAAACTGAAGCCAGAGGGAGTACTACAATCGAAAATAATCAACAATTTCAATAAAATAATCAACGATTTCAACAATTTCAACAACAATTTCAACAAAATAATCAACAATTTCAACAATTTCAGCAACAATTTCAACAAGATCACATACCTGCAAAGGCGAAGGCCAAGGCCAAGGCCAAGGCGAATCCGAAGGCGAGGCGAGGGCGAGGGAGACGGCGACGTCGAAGGCGAAGGCGAAGGCAACGGCGAGGGGAGGCCGGGAGGGCTAGGGCTGCGGCGGGGAATGAAATTGAATTGGAATTTGGAGTGGAACTGATGAAGTGAAGAGAAGGGATTAGAAACCCTAGAAAATGAAACGCCAAATGGGGAGAAAACAAAAGGGACGACGTCGTTTGCACTTGGGCGCTGCAAATAAAAAAAAAGTTTGGGTTGGCCCGCCCCGCCCCAAACCCCCTTTGACCCGCACCCGTTTGGGGCTGTCCGAATTGGCCCACTTGTATTTGGGTTAATAGATTTAAAATCCAACCCACCCCTATTTCATGGCGGGACGGACAGGCCCGACAGGCTCAACCCAAATTGACGGCTCTAGTTTTGGGTGATTCAGGCGGTGTTGAGTTGAAGTTAGGGTGAAGAGACAAAATTATGTTAATATTATAAAAAATCGTGGATTTAATTATTTGTTGTTTTTTAATCATGAATTTAATTATTTGTTAAGCCAAAAACTTGTAAAAAATGCATTTTTTATGAGCTTAAAAAATATGTGTTTGTGTTTTTAGAACACGTCTCTCTCTCTACTTGCAGTCTCTCTCTCACTACTCTCTTTCTAAACGCAAACAACCATTTTATCTCCCTAAATCGTCCCTAGACAGAGAGAAATCGTCACTAAAATCCGCAAGCATGAATCCAGAAATTTCATCTACATTGCGATCAACACCTCCAGCAAACCCTATCCCTAGCCCTAAATCGAGATTCACCTCCGAGCTATTCAATTCCATTTCCCCACTCCCAGGCAACCCTAACCCTAAATCGAGATCCATATCCAAGCTATTCGAACCCATTTCCCCAAACCGCCTCTCCAGACGCGACGATGATTGCTCAACACGCTGATGGAACAAATCCATAACGAAATTTACCTGGTTGCCACGGTCGAATAAGTCCGTGTTTGTGATCGATTGGGTGCCGGAAACGTTGTCGGTGAACCCTCGGGAGGGGGATTGACGAGGTAGGTGCTCACGGCCAGATGAAATTCGGAAATCAGGAGGGGGAAATCAAGATCTGAGGACCTTAACTCATTCCATCTTCCAATGTACATCTTTGTTTGAAGAGTGCAAGGGGGTTTCAATTTGAATGGCCCGGTTAATATATGATCAAGTGCCAGTTGATGTATAAGAGAGTGTCAGTTAGTGTATAATAAAGTGCCAGCAAGGTTAACGGTGAGTGCCAGTGTGTGAAATATGTGTTGGTAGAGTGCCAGCAAGGTTAATGGTGAGTGTCAGCAAGGTATATGGCGTGTGCCAGCACGTGGAGTAAAGAAACAATGTTGAGTGTCATGTGTTTTTGAGTGCCAGTGTATGTGTTTTTAAGTGCCAGTGCATGTGTTTTTGAATGTCAGTGCATGTGTTTTTGATTGATACTACAACGGGCACTTTTATAAGTGCCAGTATCAAGGTTAAAAAGTGCAGTGTAATGGCTGGCAATTATTAACACTACTACTGGCACTTTTAATAACTGGCAGTATCAATGTAAAAAAGTGTCAGTGTGAAGAGTGCCAGTTCATGTATATAAAAGTGCTCGTGTAAAAAACGCTAGTGCCAGTTTAACAAAGTGCTAGTGTTAGTGTACTGGCACTTTGTTAAACTGGCACTGGCACTTTTTACACTGACACTTTGTTACACATGCACTGGTACTTTGTTTACACTGGCATTTTGTTAAATTGATATTGGCACTTTTTTACACTGACATTTTGTTACACATGCACTGGCACTTTGTCACACTGGCACTTTGTTAAACTGACACTGACACAAACGGGGAAACACAAAACACGTTTTTCCTAAGTGCCAGAAAAAACGCGTTTTTTTATAAGACCAACTCATTTGTTAAACAAATGAATTAAATTATCAAGAAACAAACGAGAAAATGATACATAATGATTTACATTATTAACAAAATGAAAAATAATTATTTTTTTCTAAAAAATGAAAATTTTAATTTTAAGAAAATTATTAGAAAAACATATTAAAAAAAATATTTTTGAAAATTATTAGAATCTTTTCAATTTAGGGTCTAAGAATTAAGGGTATATTGGGAATTTAGTCCAAAAACCCTTAACTGCACAATTTTGATAACTTTGGACCCTAAATTGACAAAATTGAAACATCGGACACTTATTGGCACACATCCCTTAAACTTTGGACCCTAATTTGACATTTTCCCTTGTAAATAATAAAATTTAAGTTTTGCCATTCTATATGGTATACAGAGCGTCCTCGATCCAACCCTAATTTTTTCTGCCGCCGTCTCTCACCATGTCTGCCACCACTTCAACCACCCTTTCCAATCAGGCCGATCCCAACAATCCCATTATTCTTGTTAATTTATCTCAATGCAAACCCCTCACCCCTCTTACCTATCTCACATGTACATCCCAAATCACCTCTCTCCTATTCGGCCTTGACCTTCTCAAGTTCGTAGATGGATCCCACCCTCAACCCCCTCCCAAAGTCACGACAGATAACAAAGAGACTGACAACCCCGCCCACATCACGTGGAATCGCCAAATCGTCATAAGCGTCCTGGCAGACAAGACGTGCAAGTAAGCCTACGTCGGCGTGAAGAGTTGGGTACACCACGGCCCTTCTGGCTAAATGAAGATAGCTGTCGGAGTACATGGTGGTCGTCTTGTCGTCCAGAGCTTGTTTGAAGGCCGGGCTGACCTTTTATTGGGAGATAGCCTGAGCAATTTGAGTGGGCAAACTAGCCTCTAACTGTTTATACCGAGCATCTGCTTCCTCAGAATTTCTCCCCAGTTCAGCTTGGAGCTTCTCGATCTCCACTTGACCGGTCTTATGGGCCTCCTCGGCCTTGGCTTGAGCCTCTTTGGGCGCCTTCTCAGCCTTCTCTGCCTCTGCCCTGGTAGCCTTCTGTTCATCGGCTTCTGCCATCAGGGACTTGATGAGCTTCACAGCCTTGGCCAAATCGGCCTTATTTTTCTCAATCTGACGAGCAAGATTCTGCTCAAGCTCGTCGGTGGCCTTACTCCTTATGAATTCATAGGTCGTCATCGTGGCAAGATACAACAAAGAAACAGAGTTTATCAGCGAAAAATTTACAAGTATGTTGAAAACAGAGAAGGAAAAAAGAAAATAACGAGAAGGTTTACCTCACTGAGTATAAGGCCTTTCCTGTTAGCCAGGTGCTCCCTGCTCGGCTTCGTGTCGATGAAGTGGTCGAGCAGGTCCTCGTCTATTGCCCTATGGACAACAGGCCGTCCTAACCTAAGTTTGGGGCCCTTCCTGGCCAGCACGTCAAGCCCCTTGATGGTGGGATAAACCGCCAACTCCTTAGCCACCACCTCGGCCTCAGCATAAGTTTTCACATGTCGGGCAGTGACTTCCTCGGAGGAGGAATCAGTAGCAATCTTTTTGGAGACAGGCTCCTCCAGCACGGTCTCAACCCTTTGCCTTTTCTGGGTAGGGGGTTCTTTCACCGGCATCAGACACCTCGGTCTCAGTTAGACTGGCATGTCTCAACGCCTCCTCGGCTTCAGGAGCAAGAACTTGGGAACTTTGTCCCTCCTCAGCATGGGCTTCAATCCCTTCATTTCCTTCCTCGGTAGAGGCACCAGCACCCCCCCCCCACCGGCTTCAAGGGAAGCGCCTTAGCGTCCTTAGTGGACAAAACAGCTTGAGGAGCTATAGCGTCGTCTCGTCTTTTGTTTCCGGCCGAGGACCGAAAGGTCCTTCTCTTCAACTTCATCAGAGCTTGGGGATCAAGAATTCCTTCCTCCATTTTTTTGGTTTGCTCTTCAGTTAAATCTGCAAAAGACGAGAAAGGACAATTAATAAAATGACGAGGAAGGATAAAATAACAAAATAAAATTTTACAAGTATGAAGACGAGGGGGAAGGAAAATTTATAGCCGACAACGCCATCCTCGGAAAGACATCTATCTTCATACAGCTTGCATACGTCACACTCATCATGGAATACTAAACCGGGGTGCACCCTCCAGTCAGGAAACCTATTCCCTCTCACAACGGGGACTAAGGGGACCAAGCCATCCAAGGGCCCTGGCATGATGCCGGCCTGAACGTAGTACCTATAGTCGGTTTCCAAGCTTGACCAACACAAGGTGCCTACCTCGTCAAACTGCCTTAATCTCTCAACTAGTTGGCCACTCCACTCTGGCCTCCAAACCCGTTTAGGGAGCAGCGAACTCCCAGCCTTGTCGACTTTCCACTCTAATGACATGATTATTCCACCCTGACACCTTGCTGGAGAAGAAGTGATGGAAGGCAGATTGACAAGGTTCAAAACCTAGACCGCGGCATAATACTATAAATTCGGTGAGGAACCTCACCGCATTAGCATCTAGCATGGCTGGGACAGCTTGCTTGTCCTCAAGGAACTCACAAATAAAGGGATATAAGGGAAGACGAAGGCCGAGCTGGAATTGCTTGTAGAAAAAATGGACACAGTTCAAGGAGTACATAAAGTCATCCATTGCCTTTTCATTTTTCACGGGAGCACCGGGAAGGTAACTAAGTCGGTATTCGTCCCTCGACACCCCATACTTGGAGTGTAACTCCTCTATCATCGGCTCCCCGACTTTAATGGGTTTGGGCCTAGGGGTTTAACTCCTACCTCGGTTGGACCTCCCTCGGCCTCTCCCTCGGCCCCCAGAATGCGCTCCCTCGGCGAATGCATCTACGATACTCCCAAAAGTTTAGGGACCAGTAGGATGAGCCGCAGTACTTCCTCTTCCCGTCATAACTGCATAAATAAAGAACAGACATCATAATTTGGCTAAGGCAAATGGAGTGACGAGGAAGGGTGTCCCTCCCCGTCCTATTAATTAAAAACGAGGAGGGATCCTTACCCAATAAAGGGCGCTCCTAGTGGTCAGACTTCAGATAATAAAGGTTAATGTGGTCAAGGATCTCAGTCCAACTGTGGAACAACACGACATAGGGATAATCTACATCTAGTCGGTCAATCCTAAACCTACTAGGGTAGTGCACGTCGGTTCTAAGAGATTGGTACCTCGTCAGTATCTCCCCGATTTCATTCAAGCTTAACATCATCCATGGCCCGTCAATCATTTGGTAAATTCTAAGGTTTTGGGTATGGTAGCAGTAGAGGGCATTTGGGTTACTTCTAAGTACGAGCCCTTTCTAAGAACGAGCGACACAACAAAGGCTCAAGAAAAGCTTCAAGAACACCAACAATGGCGGTTTTGAACCCACCAAGAACAACACCAAGTACCCATAAATTTGCAGAAAATAAGGAGATTGAGAAGAAATTATACCTGACTTGATGAATGTTGATGAGAAATACAAAGGAATCAAGCACGGATTCAAGAAAATCAAAGCACGAACACCAGAAATCAATTTGCGGTTTCAAAGCTTATAAATCTCTCTCTCAAACTTGAACAGTGATAAAGAGTAGAAATGAGAGGGATTCTGGTTTTATACTCGGATCTAAAACGGGTACGGGTCAAGAAACGGGTAAGGCGCCGTCTCCACCTCTCCACATTAATGTTTTGGATTGTTCCCAAGGGTAAATGTCCTGTCAATAATGGGGCTCATTCCCCAATGTGTAATAACTGACGGATAAATTATTATTCCTCGTGATTCGTAAAAACTTGTTCGTATCCGTTTAAGCCAGGGTCGAGCAACACTTCCTCCTCGGCATAGCCGAGCTAGGAAGTCGGGGGTCACTGAACGGTATAAACCGAGGTACGAATGTGGGTCATAAGACGGGCAAGGCCCAATGGATTGGGCCCAAATTATAATCCATGCAAGTCTCAAATACGACATAGGGAGTGGGCCTTCCCTACCTATGCTCGTCATGCCTCCTCGTCATCTCCCACTATGTCGACATAGACATAGCAGAGCGAGCAATATGACTAAGGCACAAAACTCTCCTATGTCGAGCAAGGCATCAATCAAAGCCGACAAAGCATCACCAAAAGACGAGGAGACCCTCCTCGGTCATCATCCAGGCAGAGAAATGGGCTTCTCAATCTTTACTCCTCTCTTCCTCGGCTTCCATATACGCCGACCAAGCATCTTATGCCAAGGAGCTTGACTCCTAGGCACACAGACATAAGGCAATTACCTAATCCTACTCAAATAAGGATTGTGGGTAGTTATAATCCAACCAGGATTATAACCTCCCCTCACGCGTTTCTTATTCTAAGATGGATTCTACATCCTACACCTATAAATACAAGCCATAATTCACATTATTTTGGTAACGCATCTTTTGACTCTAAACTCTTGTCAATTGATTTCTCTCTCAAATACACAAATACTTACTCTCACGTCGGAGGGCCTTCGTCAGTGAAGCCCCGACTTAGTTTACGTGTTTGTTCTTATTTTTCAGGCTATTCAATCATCCATGATACAACCTGCCGCTGGATTTGGGCTGATCCGAACATTTTTAGCATCATCAATCCGGTTTGCTGTCATCTCCGAAGTTATGATCAATCCTCTCTCTGGATGGTACACCTTAAGTTTGCCATTTTGGATGAGAACAACTAGTCATTGTCCAATACTAAAAAAATTATTTTTCAGTTCAGGCACATAGTAAACTTTACTAACAACATGAATAACACCTCTTACTTGTAGTCTCACCTTCCATCTGCCTATAGCCTTCATTTTTGTATTATTTCCTAACTTTACTTTATGCTTGAAACATTCATCAAGTTCATAAAACAAGCTCTTATCACCACTCATATGATTGCTACACCCTGAGTCTAAAAACCATACGTCTTCTCTATGAACTCCTCCTTCTTCCACATAAGCAACATCTCTTCCTCTGTTTCCTTGGTTTCAAAGGCATCCCGTAAGTTGGCGGGGGAGGAACCTGGTTGAAGGTTTGAGGAGCTGATTTCGGGGAATCGTCGTCCTCGATCAGGACGAAAGTACCATCTGGCTGGGGGATAGCTGTTATACCTCGCTCATTCAGAAGCTGTACTATGAAATTCTGCTGATCTTCTTTCTGTCTCTTGTGAACCTCACAAGCCCGAATGGCTTCTTCCAATGTCATATCTGTTATCGGTGGCGGGGTTTCGTTCCCGTCACAATTTCTCGGTGAGCTTGACATGTCGGAGAGTCTGGCCGAAGGAACTGAGGGAACCGAAGAACTGTCTGACGCTGCCGTAACTGTGACTCTGGCGAGGCGCTGACCTGGAATTCTGAACCACTTTCTGCTCGCTACAGGGAACGAAAGGCAGGGTTTAGGCTTCAGAAAGGGTATTTGGCTCAGGGTTTCGGGCTAGTGCAATGTGCAGTTACCAATTAATGTTTACTTAAAACGTATTTTCTCAGAGTCCTAATCGGTTGGAAAAGATCGTGTCTTCTTTTTTCGCAACTAACCTAAGGCTCTAATCAGTAGATCTCGTCACTACGTTTATAAGCCCCTCGTTTTTCACCTATAAATCGTCTTCCCGGGACGGACAATCCCGAGCGAGGGTCTTATAAGGCAAGCGAGTTCCACCGACAAAGGAAAAAGTAAACTTAAGGCTAGTTGGACACGCAAACTTCCAATGTATGTGACACGCGGGCCACGGTCGAAGTCAACGTCCTTAAGTTAAGGCGGGGATCGTGCCAAAATTTTGGCATGACCTCTCCTGACTCGCTTGCGTGAGGGGCCTTAGCTTTCGGCGTTGGCCAAGTTGTGGCTGGCACGGTCCATACGTTGAGGGTTTGGTGACACGGTGTCATATTGAACCTTCGGGTATGTTTTTCGGCAGAGCTCCGCGTCAAAGTCAAGGCTGAAAAGCTCAAGACTTCGGGTCGGGAATGACCTTCGGTCTCAATCTTTCACGCTTGACTTGTGAGGGAACCTGGCGTAAAAAACATACACTTGGGCTTTATGACACGTACTAAGCCAAAAACCAACCGGGGTCTTGGACGAAGTGTGACACAAAGAGTGCATGGCTTACACGGGTTAGAATGGGCTGTTTGGGACAACCCCGTGCGCGCTCGAAAGGTGTCTGGCAGACCAACCGAGCTGCAACTGAACGGTCATCCCGGGTTACGGGTCGTAGTGTGCAGTGTATCGAGGCAGCAAGTGCACGTAGCGTGCGGTGTACCGAGGCAGCAGTGCAAGTAGTGTGCGGTCACTAAATTCTTTTTTCTGAGTAAAACAGAGATTTTCAGAATGTGTTTTAAAGAATTTATGCGCAGTTCAAAATGTAACATGAAAATCAAGTATGAACGGGAATGCACGAACAAGCTATGATTTTAGACGAAAAATGCAACACATTTTTGAAAACTATTCGAGGTTTAGGACATCACACACAAAAACGAGGAACGGTAAACGAAAGTTTGACCCACGGAATGCTTTTTGAAAACGACGGTAGTTTTGAAAAAGTAACCTTCTCCCCAGCGGAGTCGCCAACTGAAATTACCCGGGGTCGCGCGCGGGCTGCGCGGCGAAGCGGTTGTCTTTCGCGGATGTTTGGGACCTCGCTTTTGGGAAGGAGAGGAGTCGCCACGCGATTTTGTATTTTGAGCCCAAACGTTGAAAATGGCTTTGAAAAAGGGTGTCGTTTTTATTGGTAGCAAAAACTTGGAAAAGGCTTTGAAAATAGGACGTTTTGATTGGTAGCCAAAACTTGGAAAAGGCTTTTTAGTACCAGAGATTGTTAGGTTCGGATGTCACGTTACGTTTCGGGAAGAGTATTTTGAGATCACCCGAAACGCCTCGTATGACGAGTCTTTCTACCTTTCTCGAAATTGTGTGTGTGTGTGTGTGTGTTTGCATTTTGAAAATGGGGGCTTGAATGACAAGCTTAATCTTGGTTTGAATGTCAAACGCTGATTTTATGATTCTTGGGAAAAAGCGAGCGTTTGAATGACAAACGTCGGTTTTGGAGTTTTTTAGGAAAAGTGGTGCGAATGACGAGTTGGGAATCTTTAACTTAAGTGTCAAATGTTGACTTTTAAGAAAAGAGCGTTTGAATGTCAAACATCGGATTTTGAATTTAAAGATGATCGTTTGGATGCCAAACGTCACTTTGCGCGTTTTGAAAGAGAGTTCGAATGACGAACTCCGGTTTTGAACCGGGCATTACATTGTTAGCGATTTTACGGGAAAAAGGCATTAAATGAGATGCGATCAACGAATCGTTTTGCGAATCAGACTTTGATAAGTAAATACTATCAATAGCCAAATGGCTCGGACTTGTAAATGACAGTATTTAAAATGCGGTGTCAACGGAATCAAACGATCCGGATTTTAAAGGTGCGATCAACGAACCAAACGGCTCAGACTTATAAAGTTGCGTAATTTAAATGACAATCAACGGATCAAACGATCCGGAATTGTAAATGACTATCACGAACCAAACGGTTCGGACTATGAAATTGCCAATCGACGGATCAAACGATCCGGAATTGTAAATGACATAAAAGTAAAGAACGGGGCCAGAACGCCGTTTTAACCCGAGATTACTTCTCTTACGGGAGAGAAGATGATCTTGGACTAAAACGTATCTAACCCCGTAGGCGGTGACGTTTTACATTTTAATGACTTTCGACCGAAATGGTTGTAGCGACTGGCGCGTAAACCGAGATGGAACGAGTGTTTAGGGAGAGAGAGTGTTACCTATGGCTAGGGGTTGACTCTTTTGGCTCGGTTGACGTATACGGGATACGATTTAGTGTTTGGAAGGGTGTTTCGAGGTTGTTTGGTTCGTGTTTGGTTGAAAGACGAGGTTTTCATGCAAATCGAGACAAAACGGAGCTCGGGAGGGGGTTGAATGTGCTTATGCCGTGGGCTTTGGGTGAAAAGAGATTAATTTTTTTTCTTGAAATGTTTGACAACCCTCTGTATTTATAGGGTGATTTTGTAAAACAGTCCGGACGGACTTATCCTCAATTTGGGGGGGGGAGTTTGTGGTATTTTGGAAAATGGGAGGACCTGTTGGCAATTCTGTTTTGCCTGTAAAACAGTCCGGACGGACTGTGACTCAATCTCAGGGGCATTTTGGTCTTTTCACCTTGAAATCTGATTGACGTTGACTAGAGGGTTGTGGCATGTGTGCCACGTGCCCCTGTGACTCACCTAGGCATGGGTTTTCGTCCCGTTATTCCCGGTTTTGTCCGTTTTTTAAATAACTGTCCGGAAAATGTCCGAAACGCCCCCGAAAAGTGCGTTTTTAAGGAAAAGCTGTACTTTTACGTGTGATAACGCGTGTTGAGTACGCTTTGATGTTGGGATGCACGTGGCAGTCCCGGGACGTCTTGTTGGCTTGAGAACGGGGAGTTTAACGGGTTCCGGTTAACCTGGTGCGGGCCAGTTAACGGATTCCGGTTAAATTTTAACGGATTTTGATGATCCGGATTTGGGTACTTACACCTGGCTGAAGAAAGAAAAGAGAAGAAGAGTGGGAAAGGCCCCAAGGTTGAGGTCACTGATACTGATAAGAAGGACTCAGCCAAGAATGGGGGGAACAACAAAAATGGCAAGAACAGAACCAGGGCGACTGAGAAAGTGCTCGAAGCATTCACACCTTTGACAGTGAGTCGAACTGAGATCATGAACATAGTCGAACTAGGCCCACCTGCCCCTATGAACCCAACAAATAAGTTCAGACGGGATAACAAGTACTGCAATTATCATAAAGATATGGGCCACACTACGGAATATTATATGAGCTTGAAACGCATCATTCAGAGGTGGGTCGATCAGGGAAGGCTCGACATGTATGTGAAGAGATCTCAGCCAGGCGGTGGTGAGCGACCTGCTGGTGGACAACAAGAGCCGAGGCAGCCTAGATTGAATTTAGGCGTTATTACTAAGCAAGCTAGCAACACCACCCTGAAACACAAGATATTCCAGCTCAACAAGGCTCCTCATGTACCCCCTAGAAGCTACATCAGGGACGAGATGATCAGTTTCTATCCAGACGAGCTGGCGACTAATGTAGTAGCTAGAGAGCAAGTTCTCGTTATCCCAGGACTAATCGATGGGTGTATGACGAGCTGACTCTTAATAGACACGGGGGCCTGCAAGGATATCCTGTTTTACAAGACGTTCAAGGAGATGTGACTCTCAAAGGAGCAGCTCGAACGTTATGATAGTAGATTGGAGGGCTTCACCAACCACAGGGTCGATGCCAAAGGACAGATCGAGTTGGACGTCGACATAGGTCAACATCCTTACAGGGCCATCTCCAAGGTAAAATTTATTGTCATTGATGTGAATAGTGATTATGCTGCTATTTTGGGTATACCTGGCCAGGCCGCACTTGGAATGGTGGCTTTAATCCCCCATCAACGAGTTAAATTCCCCACGCTAACTGGAGTCAGCTGTGTACGAAGTACAGCTCGAGAATATCTTGACCATGTCCTACGAACAAGGAAGAAAAGGGAACTTGAAATTGAAACTGCTGAGGGGTACTTGAAGATGTCAAAATCAGTCACCACAACTTCTCGACTATCTATGATCACCCACGTGGAAGAGTCGACCTATCGCTCACATGACGAGGTCATGACTGAGTCGACACGTCACTCCGAAATCACCATGGTCGATTCAGATGCAGTTATGGTCGACCAGGTCTTCATAGGCGAGCTATGCCTCCTGTTGGGTATGCTTATTATAAACCCCTCCTATTACTTGATTTGATTGATACCATAACCTATCTTTTACATTTCATGGACTTTAGGTATGAATGTAAGAAGTCTTTAGACTTCAAAATTAGTTAAGTCCATTTTTAGTTTGATAGGCTTGAGTAGGATGGCATTTAAAAATCAACTTCAAAGACTCATTATCAAAGGTAAGGTCAAAAATCAAAACTGACCAAGTAATGATCATTTTGACCGCAAGGATCATTTTTGACCGGAAGAATCACTTTGACCGCAAGGTTCAATTTTGACCGGAAGCATCATTTTGACCGCAAGGATCAGTTTGACCGCAAGGCAAACCTTTGGTCGCAAAATGATAAAGTTTGACCGCAAACTTCCCTTTGACCGCAACTCAGTTTTGAAGCTTGATTTGAAGACTTGAAGAAAACGACAAAGGTTAGGTATAATCAACCATGGTTAAATCCAAGGTTCAAACAAGATTATACCGTTGCAAAGTTTCAAATTCAAAGAGGAGACAGCTGTTATCTAACGGATACTTAGTACAAGCTCTCCACTACCTTCTGCAACAAAAGGACAAGGATAAAACGTGCACCAATCAGATTTCAACAACACTTGTCCTTGAAACTTTGTCTCCAAGACTCTCCAACGGCTAGTAGCCCAAGCCAAGGCTATAAATAGCCCTTGTGATTCACCTTGGAGATAGTCTGAGATTTACTGAGAATACAAGAGAAAAACCTTTGTTGTCACTAAGAAAAGTGTTGAAGATCAAGAGCAAGATTTCCAGAATCATTCGCATCTTCAAGCATCTCCTTCAAGCTATCAAGAAAATATTCAAACCCAGAATCTCAAGCCTTGTAAACACAAACAAGACTCATCGTGCTCTAATCACTTAGATTATTAAAGAGCTTTTGATTCTTGAATCACACACACACCCCTTTGATTTAATCACATAGATTATATCATTAGGGAAACTTGGTTTTAGTCTAGGATTTGTTCTTCATAGAAATAGGTTTTTGATTCAAGCTTTTCACTTGATAATCTGTAACAAGCAAGGAATCAATATAAACCCCATTTGAAAATCCAAGACTAACCATCTTGGTAGAGGACGTAGATCTTTAACGATTGAACCTCTCCAAATACTTGTGTTCTTTACTTTCTGCATTTATTTTCCAGCTCTTATTACTTGTGTGAATTGTGTTTATAAGTTATTATTGCCTTAGCTCTTTGAATCCACATCTCTTTCAACCAAGTTTGTTTTCATTATCAAATCTTAAGTTTTGACCACAAACTTACTTTGGCCACAAAAATCTTGTTTTCATTCACAAAGTTAGATTTTGACCTCAAACCCAGTTTGACCACAAAATCTTCTCTTTGACCGCAAAACATCTACTTTGACCGCAAAACCTCTACTTTGACCACAAAGTATATTTTTGGCCACTAAACCCATTTTGACCACTCTCTTACTTAGAAAAACTTCCGCTGTGCATTTTACTCTATATAGTGAATCATAGATTGTACTCACTATCAAATCTAGTAAGTACTTGGTCGAATTTTGACAAGGGTCGAAAAAGTTTACATAGCTATTCACCCCCCCCCTCTAGCTATTTTCTTTACCCTTGTTGTACCTTTGGGACCAACAAGTGGTATCAGAGCCAAACACCTTTATAAAACTATTCTCTGTTTTTCAAGCTTAACAGCTTGGGTGCCGATTCGTCATGGCAACTTCAAAAGCTATGGCAACGATTAACTATTCACACATTCCTATGTTGGATGAAGATCACTTCGATATCTGGAAAGCTCGAATGCTAATTCATTTAGAGTCAATAGATGAAAGGCTAGTTGATTGTATCAACGATGGGCCTTTGTTCCAATGAAAGCCAATGCGATGCAACTACCAATACCGAAGTTCCTGAAGTCAAAAAGTGAAGACAGAATGGGTGACGAAGAAAGAAAGTATGTTGCATTAGATAGCAAAGCCGGACATATCATTTCCGGAACATTACCCACTTCAACCTATCGAAGGTACTCAAATGCAAGGCTGCAAAGGAGATGTGGGACTCTATTGAAAACTATCTCGAAGGTGATGATCAATGCAAGGAAAGCAAGAAATTTGAAATTGAAAGGAGATACGGCGGCTTCAACGGACTACCCAATGAATCTCTACGTCAAACCTACGATCGCTATGTTGAGGTAGTAAATGCTTGCTTATCTCTAGGTAAAGTTTTAAGCGATAAAGAAATTAACATGATATTCCTTTACGCTCACGGGATCCAAATGGATGCACAAAGCAACTTCCCTCGAAGATTCAAAACAATTAAATACATGGACTCTTAGTAATTTATATGCAAACCTTAAAGTTTATGAGTTAAAATTACAACATATTGAAGAAGTCGAGGAAAGGGAAAATCACTTTCTATGTCATTGTTGATCATGTGGAGAAACCCTCAAAGCCTACCTCGGATCCTAGTATTTCAACTTCTTCTCTCATCGATATGGATGATGAGGACTTTGCCATGTTTGTAAAACGTTTTCAAAAATTTCGTAAAAATTCAAAATCGTTTTCAAAAAGTAAATATCCAGCAACATCTTCAAGGGTGAGTGACTCAAAGAAAAAGAGTGACCTCGTGTGCTACAATTGTAGAAAGCCGAGGTCATTTTGCTTCGAGTGTCCTCAACCCAAATATGAGTATTTGAAAAGAAAACTTTCCCCTCGAAATTTTCTCAACGAAAGGGAATGGTTCTTTGAAGAAGAAGAGAATTCTAAAGAACTTGCAACTTGGATCGAGGCGGATTCGATGAAGACGGCGATGAGAGTACCGAAGAGGTAAATCTACGCCTCATTCTTTGAGGATGCTTCTAGTGACTCGGAAGATGAAGTTCACGATGAGTCGCTCAAAAAGAGGAATGAGGTGATTTCAAGGAAAACCAAGCTTGTGGCTAGCAGTGTGGACTATAGCAATTTTGACCTCACTCCAAGCACCAAGATTGGAAATTGTTCATTTTCTCGCCCCATCTTTCCATCCAAAAATGAAACATCTTCAAAAGCTAAATCAACTCCAAAAGTTTCAAAAAGGGCTAATGAGATTTCCCCATGGATCAAGAAGAGATGTTTAAAAAGGTGAAGTGATGATCGAAAGGTTTGAAAATGTTAAGAAAGCTCTATCACTAGCAACCGATGAAATTTCTCAACTCAAGACGGAGAAAAGCGTGATGAGGTCCGAAATTTCAAATCTTAAGGGCCAAATCAAAAGTATGACTCCTCTTGTAGATCAAAACCTCATTCTTGAAACTAAGGTTCTTTGCGCTTCAACTTCGCAATGATGACCTGGTTACTCAAATCAACGATCTTCAAAAGATTATTGATAGGTGGAACAAGTCAAAATCCACCTCGGATCAAATCATAGACTCCCAAATTTCCAATGGAATTAAGGAGGGTATAGGTTTTGAATCCGGTGAAGAAGAGAAGTGTGCATCCGATAGTGAAAAGGATGAGGAGATTTCAAAACTAACTAATGAAATTCCTAAGAGGAAGCATGCTAATCCTAAGGGTAAAGGACAACATAATTTCAATTATGTCTATCCAAAGTATAGGAAGGACTCTCGGATAAAAGAAAAGGATTCTGAGATTGATGATTCGGAGAACATGGCTTATGGAGTTGGCCGCATCCCTTCTCCAACCACCTCTCGGTAGAATTGGTGGTCTTGGCAACCGCAAGGCCGACCGCCCTTCTTCTTCGACCATTCCTCGTGCCTTTAAAAGCAAGAAGAATGCTCCTAGAAAATACGTAGTCAAGCCAGAGCCAGTTCCCTTTGTCAAAGCTAAAACCACTTTGCTCCCAAACGGCATGCAACTCTTAAGAAAAGTAAAGAGTTAGTAAAAACACATGATACTTGTAGTTTTCATCAGCATTACGTGTGTGATAATTATGGTCGTAAAGGCTAGTGAATGCCTTTGGCGATTCGCATCTAATCCAAAAGGACTTCACCCTCCTTCGTGAAACAGATGTGGGTTGTCAAAAGGTGCTAACCCTAGGACCCAAGAATAAAAAGGGGACCTCGTTCTTAAATGTTTATCTTTCAGGTCCTCTGCTTCATGGCTGGATCTTCCAAGGCAAATTCAAATGAATGGTATCTCGACGGTGGTACATTCAAGACACATGACCAGGAGATATCACCTTCTTTGGAAGATGTTCGTGAAGAAAATGGTCCATCGATAACGTTTGGGGATAACAACAAAGGAAAGACAATTGGATATGGAGTCATTCGAAAAGGAAATCTAACTATAAAAGAAGTATCTCTAGTCAAAGGACTCAAGCATAATCTTCTCTCCATATCTCAATTTTGTGACAAAGGATTGCACTTTGCAACTTTACTTCATCAAATTGCTTTATCAAAAGATGGCACATCCGGAGTCACGTTGCTCGAAAGGGATTCGTAAGAATAATGTTTACATTATAGATTTTAATTACGCTTGTAATCTTACTAATCTTTGTTTTGTAGCAAAAAGTGTGAGTGAAAATAGTTGGTTGTGGCACAAAAGACTTAGTCATTTGAACTTCAAGTATCTATCTAAGATTGGAAGAGAAAGTCTAGTTCGTGGTCTACCAAAAGTAGGCGATCACCACGATAAGAAGTGTGCTGCATGTCAACTTGGCAAACAACCCAAGGCATCTTTCTCCAGCAAGACCGTGCCTTCATTTTTCAAATTTTCAAATCCACATCGAGAAGTTCCTGCGATAAGTTCACCATCGAAGATGATGCGAGGAATCAAATCCCATAAATTTCATAGAGCCTATACCTCGGCTCAAATGATGATGGCTCAAAAATGATTGTAAGAAGATCTTCAACAACAAACAACTCAACTAGGACTTACCTCCAGAAATTCATGAGGTTAGAGATCACCCAATTGATAATATCATTGGTGATTTGTTCTCTGGGGTTCGAGACAAGAAGTTCTCGCTATGATGAATACACTTCATTCATATCTCAAATTGAACCAAAGAAAGTTGATGAAGCACTCCAAGATTCAAGTTGGGTTGTGGCTATGCAAGAAGAGCTCAACCAATTCGAAAGATGTAAAGTTTGGACCTTAGTTCCAAGACCAAAGGATGAAGGAGTAATTGGTACAAAATGGGTGTTCGAGAAACAAGATGGATGAGAATGGAAGCATCACAAGAAACAAAGCAAGGTTGGTTGCACAAGGATATAGACAAGAAGGAATCGATTACGATGAAACCCTTTGCCCCTTGCGCCCCACTTGAAGCTATTAGAATTTTCTTAGCTTATGCCTCCTTCAAAAGATTCAAGCTTTATCAAATGGATGTAAAGAGCGCATTTCTCAACGGTGAACTTCAAGAGACAGCAGTCTATGTTGCACAACCTCCTGGATTTGAAGACAGAAACATCCTGATCATGTCTACAAACTCCAAAAAGCTTTGTATGGACTCAAGCAAGCTCCAAGAGCATGGTATGATACTCTATCTAAATTTCTTTTAGAAAAGGGCTTCAAACGAGGTAAAATCGACACAACTCTTTTCATTGCCAAATATAATGATCATACTCTACTTGTTCAAATATATGTTGATGATATCATTTTTGGCTCTACTAATGAAATTTTGTGTAAGCGTTTTGAGAAGCTCATGAAAAGTAAATTTGAGATGAAGCGTGATGGGAGAACTCACTTTCTTCCTTGGGCTCCAAATCAAACAATGTGATGAAGGCATCTTCCTTAGCCAAGCAAAATACACAAAAGACCTAATCAAGAAATTTGGACTTGAAAATGCAAAAGCATACGACACTCCTATGGCTACAGGTAACAAGTTAGACAAAGACTTGAAAGGTAAGAAAGTTGATCAAACTTTGTATCGAGGTATGATTGGCTCCTTACTATATCTAACTGCTAGTAGACCAGATATCATGTTCAGTGTTTGCGTTTGTGCTCGCTATCAAGCAGACCCTAGAGAAGCACATTTTATAGCTGTAAAACGTATTATTCGTTATCTATCTATACAGGACTATTAACCTTGGGCTTTGGTATTCGAAGAACCATCTTTTGATCTTATAGGTTACTCAGATGCAGATTATACGGCTGCACAATTGACGAGGAAGGGCACCGGTGGAACTTGTCATTTCCTTGGAAATCGACTTGTTTCATGGGCCGGCAAGAAACAAGCTTCGGTGTCTTTGTCTCAACAACGGAGGGCTGAATACATCGCTGCTTCAGGGAGCTGCTGTTGTCGAATACTGTGGATGAAGCAACGACTAGTTGACTATGGCGTTCATGAAGAAAATTGTCCAATCTATTGTGACAATACATGCCATTGCAAATCAAACAACCCTGTTATGCACTCTAAAACCAAACACATCGATATCAAATATCACTTTCTCAAGGATCATGTTGAAAAAGGTAACATTCATTTAGAGCATATTGGTACTGACAATCAAATTGCAGATATTCTTACCAAGGCTCTAGACTCCAAGAGATTCGTGTTCTTAAGAGGAGAAATGGGTATGTTAGAACTCAAGTAAAACTTGTCCATATTTGTTTAACTAACAATTGTGTGTTTTAAGCTCATGTTTAAGAACAGGTCAATAGTCCTTAGCATACATTTGCCTCATGTCTCATATGACCGCATTCCTTCCTACGGTCAAAAGTATATGATTTTGACCGCATAACTAATCTGACCGCATGAAGAATCAAGTTTTCAACACCAAGTCTTGGAGAAGTCTATCTTAAATCAAAGTATGTGACTTTGACCGCATTTCATCCTACGGTCAAAGATATTAACTTTGACCGCATAAGATTCATCCAAATTGTTCTAAGGCTTTGTAGAAGCCTTACACGGTCAAATGAATCACCACTTTAACCGCTCAAGTATGTATCTCTGTAAGCAATAACCAGTGGTTAATGCAGTACACATCTCCACCACTACTCCTCCCCATTCCTTCACTCCACTACACCCTCCACCACTTTCACAAACCAACAAAATTCCACAGACCACCTCTCCATATACTCTGTCGTCCTTCTCTCTCTCCGAGTGAAGAACAATCACCTGATCTTAGCAAACCCTACGTATTCGTGATGGTAAGAATTTTTGAACCAATTTTTTTGTTATTTTCGGTAGGTTTCAAAACCCTTGATATTTCAAAATTCTTAACATAATCTGTAGATGTTTTTGTCTTTGATTTTTCTCATCTGATTTGTTCCTAGATAATATTTATACTCATGATTATACATTTACCTCTTGAATCCTCTGTTAATTTGAGTTAGGTTAGAAAAATCACCATTGTTGGGTTCGACTCTTTAGAACCCCCATTGTTGATTTCTGCGTTTCTTAAGCATTGTTTTGATAAATTGTTGTTCAAATGGTGTTCCTAAGAACTCCCAGATCTTGTTCTTACAAATTATATGCATTTTCATGTATTTCTGGAAATCTGGGTTTTTAGTGTTCATCGTGTTCTTCGTATGTTCTTCGTGTGTTCATACACATTTCTTCGTTTTAATGTATATTTTGGTTTCATTAATTATTCATTGTTGTTAGAACCTTTAGATCCATTATGACTTGCTCTCTAAATTGTTTATCAATACTTAGTCATTTCTATGAATCCTTGCTATCAAAGTTTGACCGTGCATATCCCTTCAAAACTTTGACCGGACACCAACTTTGACCGTACCAAAGTTTTGACCGTAAGTGTGGATTTGACCGCACTTGGGACTTGGTGATTTTTGATTGTTTATCAATAACTTTGACCGCATGAATTCATTCTCATTCATTTTCTAACTTAGAATGTTTCCATTTCAGAATGAAAAACAGTTCATTCCTGGACATATCATTGATGTCAATGATGTGAAATTGGATGCTCTTGGTAGAAATCTAATCAAACGACTTGAAAGCTCTGGAATCTTGCCATTCTTTGCCATGGATCAGTCTACTCACATACCAGCCTATGTAGATCAATTCTTTCATTTTGCACAAGAGAAGACAGACAAGGATGATGATGGAATTCCATACAAATATATTCAATCTGCAGCTGCTGGATTCCCTCTCTCTGCAGATGATGAGGACATTGCTGATATTTTGGGTCTTGAGTTCAATTCCAAAGCTCCATTGGAACTGGATGAGCCAACTCTTGAGAAGCTTGCCAAAAGACTTGTGGGAAGAACTGATGTCACTAACGTTCCCAGGAAGGAGTTTGATGAGATGATGTATCACATCAGTTACCTGGTTGACCATTGTCTATTCTGCAAGACTGGCAACCATGCTAACTTCAACCATGAGCAATGGAAGATATCAGCAGCAATCTACTTGGGAAAGAAGCTAAATTGGCCTTTGATCATTTACAAGAGACTTATGGCCTGTATTTCCATTTATCAAAGAGATGAGGCTGCAAAGAAGGTCAAGTACAGGACTCACAGCAGATTGGTATCTCTCATGTTGATGCATACTGAAAAGATTTCTGATGAGGTTAAGCTCAATGACCATCTGGTTGAAAAGATCGCTCGGTCAAAGACTTTTACTAAGGGAACCATGAGAACAATCTTTCGCAACTACTTTGGGGATGCGTTATACAAGTTATATCACACAAGAAATCCAGTTGAGAAATATGTTCCTCCAAAGTTTCACTCCAAGTCTCAAGTTTCTAATCCTGACAATGGTTCCGGTCAAAATAAGGAAGAGGATGATACGGTCAAAAGTGCTGAAGTTAAAGATAAGGGAAAAGAAAAGATGCCTGAGCTCTCAAAGGCAGAGAAAACTGAGATTGCTAGAAACATGAAGCCAAGGGATTTAAAAATTAATGAGAAGCCTCGGTCAAAATCTACTACCCCTTCTGTCTCTCTAAATACTCCAGTTGCTCCTAAAGTACCCCCATCCTCTAAACCCTCCTCCAACATCAATCCTCCAAAATCAACCAAAGCAGCACAACCTCTCAAATCATCCAAACCCTTATCTCCACATCTTAAAAGGAAAACCTCTCTAGCTGAACAAGATGCTGAGAGATTGAAATATGCTGAAACACTTGCCTCTTCCAAACCCTCCAAAGATGCAAATCTTGAGGGGGAGCTTATATCTGATCCTAAAGCTGCGAGGAAAAGAAGACCATCTACTCCAAGTCCCAAGAAGATCAAGCGAGTTAAAATTCCAACTCCTCCACGTTCACCTATTATGACTCCAACTGGTTCTCCCACAAAGAAATCATCTATGGATGACTTTGATGAATGGGTAGGAATTGCCTCTCCTCAGAAAGGATCAAAAGACAATGTTGAGCTTGAGGAAAGTCTTGAGAAATCTAATAAAGAAGAAGAAGGAGAGAAGTCTGAAAGTGAAAAAGACTCATCAGAGACAGATTCTAAAGATTCCTCCGAGAAGGATGATGAAGAAGAGAGTGACCAAAGTGAAAAAGCCAAAGAAATTTTTGACCGTGAAGAGGAAGCTGAAAATGTGGTTTTGGACTCAAATCTTAACCGTGTCCCCGGTCAAACAAACACTCACATAAGGTTTGACACTCTCTCAAGCTCTTCTCATTCCAAAGCTACATCTTCTCCTCAGGATACTCCCTCAGATAAAACTCAGAAAAATGAGGATACTATTGATCCAAGCAAGGTTGTCTCTGATAGTGATAGTAATCAAGAACTCATTCTGGCCGTAGCAACTTTATCCAATGTGGTTTTGGATACTCAAAATCAAATGGCGCAAATCGTGATTACTCAGGATGAACTTAAGGAAAGTGTCAAGAGTATTCATACTATTCTTCAAGACCTCCCCTCTTTGATTGATACCATTAAGGGGGAGAAAGAGGCTCTAAATTCTTTGACCGCAGAAATGAAGAATTTGACCGTAAATCAAGTCAGCTCAAGCACTTCTCAAACTTCCAAGGTAATTGAAGTCTTGAAGGAAGGGTTAAAGATCCAAACTCATGCCATCAAGCAAATTGTCATTGATGAAATGATGAAGGCTAGCACTGAAGTGTCCAATGCCTTAGCTCATGACAAAGCTGATACCGCGCCGCCATTCAAGGTTCTGAAAAAGAAGTTACAAAGGAAATAACCAAGCAAATTGATGCTTCTCTTCAAGCCACCATTGCTCTTACCTTGAAGAAATTGAAGAAGATGAAATTAAGTGTTAAGTCTAACACTGATAGCATCACTCACCAGACCAACAAAATTGATGATCTCAAATCTTTTGCTGCTGGTAACATTCAGAATCTAAGTGATGTTGTCAATGAGGAAATAACAACCCTTCGAAATGTGTTAAGAAATGTTGGTGTTGAAGGGTCTGAATTTTTCCTACCTGAAGTCTTGCCACCCCAACCTAATCTAAGAGAAGAAGAATCACCAACTTCTATGTGATCAACTTCGTAAGCTCCAGAAAATGACTTGGTTCTTCAAGCTCAAGTTCAGAACCAAGCACAAGCCCAAGCAAAGGGAGACTCAAAGGATTGGCCGGCAAGGTGAAGGAGAAGCTCATGTGCACATCCCAGGACTTTAGCTTTTGAACGTAAAGCTACTTTTGACCGCAAGAACAGTTTGACCGCACTGCCTTGTGTTTTATTCTATCCTTTCTTTTGTTTTGAACAATTTTAGCTTTATGTCTATTTTGGATGTCACTTTGAAACTTGCTTTAGTTTATGATGGCATATCATTGTATCACTCTAAATCTTAAGAACAATGATTGCATTTCTTTTGAAACCAATGCACTCAAGCTCATTATCTTATCCCTAAGTGCATTTGTTTTAAACATTTAGTTTAAATGCATTCCATGCTTAATGCTTATATTTTTGAAAGCACTAAATGTATATTTCTATCTTATACTTTGGATTTGTTTTCTTTTATAGGAAGATAGAAATCTATGACTTAGGCTTAGTGTGTGCATTGACTTGGGACATGAGTTTTATAAAACTTATTTCTTTTGAAACATGTTACCAAGTACAATGAATTAGCCTCGTTATAGTAGGTAATGGTCTCAATCAAATAGGGGGAGATTGTTGGGTATGCTTATTATAAACCCCTCCTATTACTTGATTTGATTGATACCATAACCTATCTTTTACATTTCATGGACTTTAGGTATGAATGTAAGAAGTCTTTAGACTTCAAAATTAGTTAAGTCCATTTTTAGTTTGATAGGCTTCGAGTAGGATGGCATTTAAAAATCAACTTCAAAGACTCATTATCAAAGGTAAGGTCAAAAATCAAAACCGGACCAAGTAATGATCATTTTGACCGCAAGGATCATTTTTGACCGGAAGAATCACTTTGACCGCAAGGTTCAATTTTGACCTAAGCATCATTTTGACCGCAAGGATCAGTTTGACCGCAAGGCAAACCTTTGGCCGCAAAATGATAAAGTTTGACCGCAAACTTCCCTTTGACCGCAACTCAGTTTTGAAGCTTGATTTGAAGACTTGAAGAAAACGACAAAGGTTAGGTATAATCAACCATGGTTAAATCCAAGGTTCAAACAAGATTATACCGTTGCAAAGTTTCAAATTCAAAGAGGAGACAGCTGTTATCTAACGGATACTTAGTACAAGCTCTCCACTACCTTCTGCAACAAAAGGACAAGGATAAAACGTGCACCAATCAGATTTCAACAACACTTGTCCTTGAAACTTTGTCTCCAAGACTCTCCAACGGCTAGTAGCCCAAGCCAAGGCTATAAATAGCCCTTGTGATTCACCTTGGAGATAGTCTGAGATTTACTGAGAATACAAGAGAAAAACCTTTGTTGTCACTAAGAAAAGTGTTGAAGATCAAGAGCAAGATTTCCAGAATCATTCGCATCTTCAAGCATCTCCTTCAAGCTATCAAGAAAATATTCAAACCCAGAATCTCAAGCCTTGTAAACACAAACAAGACTCATCAGGCTCTAATCACTTAGATTATTAAAGAGCTTTTGATTCTTGAATCACACACACACCCCTTTGATTTAATCACATAGATTATATCATTAGGGAAACACTGGTTTTAGTCTAGGATTTGTTCTTCATAGAAATAGGTTTTTGATTCAAGCTTTTCACTTGATAATCTGTAACAAGCAAGGAATCAATATAAACCCCATTTGAAAATCCAAGACTAACCATCTTGGTAGAGGACGTAGATCTTTAACGATTGAACCTCTCCAAATACTTGTGTTCTTTACTTTCTCGCATTTATTTTCCAAATTCTTATTACTTGTGTGAATTGTGTTTATATGTTATTATTGCCTTAGCTCTTTGAATCCACATCTCTTTCAACCAAGTTTGTTTTCATTATCAAATCTTAAGTTTTGACCACAAACTTACTTTGGCCACAAAAATCTTGTTTTCATTCACAAAGTTAGATTTTGACCTCAAACCCAGTTTGACCACAAAATCTTCTCTTTGACCGCAAAACATCTACTTTGACCGCAAAACCTCTACTTTGACCACAAAGTATATTTTTGGCCACTAAACCCATTTTGACCACTCTCTTACTTAGAAAAACTTCCGCTGTGCATTTTACTCTATATAGTGAATCATAGATTGTACTCACTATCAAATCTAGTAAGTACTTGGTCGAATTTTGACAAGGGTCGAAAAAGTTTACATAGCTATTCACCCCCCCCCTCTAGCTATTTTCTTTACCCTTGTTGTAATCATCCAGAAGATGATGCAGCTGAATCAAATTTATCAAATCTAGTAAGTACTGAGTCGACACGTCACTCCGAAATCACCATGGTCGATTCAGATGCAGTTATGGTCGACCAGGTCTTCATAGGCGAGCTATGCCTCCAAATCGACAATAACTCGGGGTCCACCACCAGTGAGATCGCAGCTGAGCTAGATGACATGATCGTTGAAGAAGCTCCACACTTGGGATCCGAGGAAAGACAGAGGGTCCGAGAGATCATTATAGAGACCCTGCAGTTCAGAGATGGTCCGGAGCTAGAAGCTGTGGACGAGCTAGAAGCAGTGATAACGAATCCTTCTTATCCCGAGCAAAAAATTCAGATTGGAAAGCAATTGTCAGCTGAGGAAAGAACAGAGATCGTTGAGCTACTAAAAGAGAGCAATGATGTCTTTGCTTGGCGAGTAGAGGATATGAAGGGTATAAAGGAAGAGGTCGCTGTTCACAGGTTGGAGGTTAACCCGACCATGAAGTATAAAGCACAAAACTGAGAAGCTTCGCTCGCGACAAAGAGGAGGCAATAAAAATTGAGGTACAAAAGCTTTTGAGTGCAGTTATCATCAAGGAAGCTACACATACCACCTGGCTAGCTAACGTGGTTATGGTGAAGAAATCTAATGGCAAATGGAGAATGTGCGTCGACTTCACCAACTTGAATTTGGCCTGTCCCAAAGATAGCTATCCCCTGCCTTGTATTGACAAGCTCATCGAATCTATAGCGGGGCACTCCACTCTGAGCTTCCTTGATGCCTATTCAGGTTATCATCAGATCAATATGCATGAGGATGATGTTGTGAAGACGGCTTTTCAAGCTGCTGGGGGTATTTACTGCTACAACATGATGCCGTTCGGGTTGAAGAATGCAGGAGCGACCTACCAGAGGATGGTGAACAAGGTCTTTGCTTCACAAATTGGCCGAAACATGGAGGCCTACGTCGACGATATGGTCATCAAAACAAAGGCCGAACGTCACGTGGTCGACCTAAAGGAAACGTTCGCCAATTTACGAGCAAACGACATGAAACTTAACCCGAGCAAATGTGTATTTGGAGTAGCAGCTGGCAAATTCCTTGGTTTCATGGTGTCACAACGAGGAATTGAGGCAAATCCTGAGAAGATTAAGGCTTTGGTCGACATGCAAGAGCCCACAAGTATCAAGGAGATGCAGCGACTTAATGGTAGGGTGGCAGCCCTAGGTCGCTTTATAGCCAAGTCGGCGGAAAGATCTCTCCCCTTCTTCAAATCATTGAGGGGGACGAAGAATTTTGAGTGGACGGCCGAATGTCATTCGTCGTTCCAATAACTCAAGGAGTATCTTGCTACTCCACCTTTATTGAGCAGCCTGACTATTGGAGAGACTTTGTACGTGTATTTATCTGTGGGTGACCAATCAGTTGCAGCTGTTCAGGTTCGAGAAGAAGAGGGGCTTCAGAAGCCCGTGTATTATGTCAGCAAGGTGTTATCTGATGTTGAAGGCAGATACTACAATGCGGAGAAGGTTGCGTATGCCTTGGTCATAGCCTCCAGAAAGCTACGAGCTTATTTTCTAGCTCACCCTATTGTTGTGCTTACTAATGCACCCCTGAGAAAGATTCTACATAAGCCGGAAAGTTCAGGTCGCTTACTCAACTGGTCAATTGCTCTCACATAATTCGACATCGAGTATCGACCTCGAAAGGCATTGAAAGCTCAAGCCCTGGCAGACTTCTTGGTCGAGCTGACGTTCACCAAGGAAGATAGCGAGGTACGAGCTCAGAAAGAGAAAGCTAAAGGGAAGGAAACAGAGGCCCAGCCCGTCACTAATCTACCCGACGATTGCTGGAAAGTTTACACCGATGGGTCGGCAACAAAGAGTGTCATTGGAGCTGGGATAGTATTGATCGAGCCAGAATCTGGAACAGTCTATGAGGAAGCATTGAGGTTCAAGTTTGAAGCCTCTAACAACCAGGCAGAGTACGAAGCTTTGGTCGCAGCCATCGAGTACTCCAAATGTTTTGGGGCAACCAAGATTATGGCATATTGTGATTCCCAGCTGATAGTCAACCAGGTCAGAGGAGAGTACGAGGTGCTGAATTCTACTTTAATCAAATACTGCGACCTGGTAAAAGAACTGATAAAAGACTTGGAGTTCTGGAAAATTCAAAGGATTGGTCGAGAGGACAACGAATTGGCCGACCTACTCTCGAAACTGGCTACTTCAGATGAGCCACATGAGGAACCAATCTCCTACCTCGAGCATCCAGCGTATGAAAGGGTTCAAATTCAGTGCGTGGAAGATACGTTGAGAAACTGGGTTTATGAAAAGTGTTGGATCGAGGAAATGAGGGCATACTTGGAGATAGGCGAAATCCCTGAAGATGAGAAAGCAACTCAAGCCATTAAGAAGAAGGCTCCGAGATACGTTATTCAAGGAGATATACTATTCAGAAGGTCATATACTAAGACATTGTTGAGATGCATCCACCCCCAAGAGATCACTCAGTTAATGTACGAGGTGCATAGTAGAGTTTGTGGTGGACACCCGGGGGCCAGAACTTTGGCCGACAAATTGATCACTTTGGGGTACTACTGGCCACACATGAGAGCTGATGCCCACGACTTCGTTCAGCAATGTGACCAGTGTCAGAGATTTTCCAACTTGCCTCATCTACCTACGACTGAACAAACTCCGGTGATCGCTACTTGGCCATTCGATATGTGGGGTGTCGATTTGATTGGACCCTTCCCACCCGCCCAGGGAAACTACAAGTATGTGATCGTTGCTATAGATTACTTTACAAACTGGGTCAAAGCAAAGCCACTAGCTCGAATTACAGAGGAAAATGCCATTAACTTCATTCATGACTTCATTTGGTGCCGTTTTGGGATACCATGAGCTATTGTGTCGGACAATGGGCTACAATTCTCACGGGCCTTCGAAGAAGAAATGAATCGAGTAGGGGTCAAGCATTGGCAATCATCTGTAGCTTATCCTCAAGGCAACGGGCAAGCCGAAGCTGCGAACAAGCTCGTCCTATCAGCACTCAAAACGGGTTTGGTTGGTCGACGTAGCAACTGGTTGGACGAACTCCCCCTTGCTCTTTGGGCAGTTCACACAACCATTCGGGGGCCTACGGGGGAAACCCCATTCGCTCTTACATATGGATCAGAGGCCATGGCACCGGCCGAGCTGCGATTTCCTACAGCCAGAGTAGTTTTCTTCGACCAAGAGCAGAATGACACCAACAGATTGATCGACTTGGATTTGATTGACGAGAAGCGAGATACAACTTACTTATGAATGGTCAACTACAAACAGAGGACCAAGAATTATCATGATAAGAAGGTGAAGATGATATCATTCCAGGCAGGCGATCACGTACTAAGGAAAATCGAGGCAACAGGAAGGAGAACTCAGCAGAACAAATTGTCTCCCAACTGGGAGGGTCCCTACATTGTTACTCGAATTATCAAGGAAGGAACTTACATGATTGCCCATCCAGGTGGGGAGGAATTAAAGCACCCGTGGCATGCTACTCACCTTATCAAATATTACTTCTAGTTTAGCTTTTCAGCTTTAAGAGTTAGTTCAGTTTTCAAGTTTGAATTTGTTATAAGTTCTAGCTCTCCATTTTCGGTGTAAACATGTTTCTATGTCAATAAAAGTTGCAGTTCTATTCAACATTGTGTTACATTTTTACATTGATTCTAACAAGCTCGACTCTTAGTCAGCTTTGTTCCTTTAAACAGATCCGACATCTAAGTCAATCTCGTTCTAACAAGCTCGACTCTTAGTCAGCTTTGTTCCTTTAAACAGATCCGACATCTAAGTCGATCTCGTTCTAACAAGCTCGACTCTTATTCAGCTTCGTTCCTGTAAACAGATCTGACATCTAAGTCGATCTCGTTCTAACAAGCTCGACTCTTAGTCAGCTTCGTTCCATTAAACAGGTCCGACATCTAAGTTGACCTCGATCTAACAAGCTCGAACTTTGGTCAGCTTCGTTCCCTTAAACAGATTCGACTCTTAGTCAATCTCATTTTCAAAAACTATACAAGTATAAGGTCGACTGTGTTATCACAAAACCAGTTCGATCAAAAGCTTATAGCGACTTATTTGTCCTATTAAATCTAGTTCGACATGCATTCATTTTGAAATCAAATGTATAAGGTTCAAAATGTCAAGAGTCAGCTACAATTAAATAAAGGCTCAGTCCCCCAAAACGGGCCAGGACTAGAGCTAGCAAAAAAATGTAAGTTAGAATGCCTCCCAAAAACTGGCCAAGGCATCAACATTTACAAAGCAAAAACAAAAATTGTTTGGGACTTGTTCATTACACAACCGTTCAAAATAAATTCATGTAGCTGGATCGGCTTCAACCTGGCCGCTTGTGGTAGCTTGACCCTCTACATTTTCTTCTTGCTGAGAGAGATCAATGGGTTTACCCGACTCGGAGAAACCATGTCGGGGAGTATCACCTTCAAACGCCAACTCTTCAGGGTCCTCCAGCTCCTCCAAAAGAGTATCAAAGTTGACGTTCTTAACATGGGGAGGCACCCAAGGTTCTGCTGCCAATTCTGCGTCATCCTGGGTAATTGTGGCCAAGTCATTTTCATTATAAGGCACCAGAGAATGACCCTGACGAGCTGACACATTGTACGGATCCTCAGAAGCCCACTTGGCCAACTGTTCAATCGAAATGTCAAAGGAAGGATCCACTACAATGCGTCGAGCCATATGGCTCCGACCCACAATGAAGAACAATCTAGCCTTTTCAGTGACATAATTGTGGCATTCGTCACTCTCTTTGTAGGCCTTCACTGCCTCCTTGCCAGCAGCTTCTTTAGCAACATCCACAGCAACGGTCAGCTCCACCTCCCACTGTTGTCGAGCTGCTTTCAGATTGTTGATTTGGTTGGTCAGCATCAAATTGTTTTCTTCCATTGTCTGGGTCTCCACCTCCAGGTCTCGGTCGACCTTCTCCTTATCCGTCTTGAGGGCAGCTAACTCCTTCTGCACCTTCCCAAGTTTGCCCCAGGTCTCCTCCTTATCTTTCAGGGCAGCATCCTTCACCAGCTTCAAAGATTCATATGCTGAGTCCAAGTTAGAATGCTCCTCCTTCAGCTTGGCGTAATCTTCCTCCAGCTTCTTCAGCTCGTCATTCTTACGAGCCAGCTGGGATTTGGCCAGCCTCTCTTGTTCCTCCGCGACCTTCCAATAGCTCATGGATAACTCTATCATAGCAAGGGACTGCAACGCAGAGTAAAGACAGGGGATCAGATCAACCAAAATTGGGTCGAGGGTCTTAGACAGGCGAAAGAAAAGAACGACAGTGATATAAAAAGATTACAAGTATTACCTCGGAGTGAGCCAACCCGAACCTAGCACGGCAAGCCTCAGCAGTCAAAGCTCTATCAGTGAATTTCTTGACCAAGTCTTGGTCAGCTGCTCTCCTCACAACCACTTGACCATACTCAAGCTCAGGGTACTCTCTAGCCAAACAATTCACTCCGATAAGAGGTAGAACGTCACTCAACTTATCTACTCGAGCTTGAACTAGCTCAGAGTATGGGACTTGGAGAGAGGGAGATAAAGAGCCACTAACAGATACATCCACCTGTTCAGATGACGGGTTGGATTTGGACTTCTTCTTCCTGCTTTTATTGTTAAGGGGGGTGTCGTCATCTTCTTCCTCCTCATCCACATCTATGATGGGCGACCTAGCCTTGGACTTGGCCTTAGTTTGAGCCTGGGATCTAGTTTGGACGACCTCCCTCGCCGGCTCCAAAGTTTGCTCAGTCCCATCAACCCCAGCAACATCGACCTCCCAGGCCTCTTGAGCATCATCTCCAGCTCGATCCTCATCCTCCAGTTGCTCGAGCTCATCTTCCACCAGAATAAATTTGGCAGTCTCCTGGTCCACCAGTTTCAAAAGCTCATGGCGCTTGGCCCCCTCTGTCTCACAACTCTCCCGGGCATTAGCAGCCCCACAGCTCTTCTTGCTCTTCCGGATATCAATGACTCGTCCCATATTCAATCCTTGTTCAGGAGTTAGAACTGCACAAGACCAAGATAACAAAGGGTTAGATCGACAATTAAAAGTTCTACATACGAGCTACGAGTTCTATGTACGAGCAGGATATGTATGAGCTAACAGTTCTACATACGAGCTAAAAGTTCTATGTACAAGCTAAAAGTTCTACATGCAAGCAATCAACAGATGAGTTAAGAGACAAAGGCGAGTAAACTCTTACCACCAACGTGCTCCCCATGATCTTTACAGTAATTGGGTGTCTTCTGGCAGAGTTGGCATTTCTCCTCAAATCTACCCAAGGCATGGGTGACCCAATCAGGGTACCTTAAGCATCTAATGACGGGAACTAGAGGGACCACATCCCCCTCTCCAATCATCATCCCAGCCTGGATGTAATTGTTCTTGGTAGTCCCCAGAACTTCCCAACTGATGGGTCCCTTATCAGCCAGCTCGACCAATTTCTTATACAGCTCGACATGCCAATACGGCTCCCAGTAATCCTCCTCTTTAACAAACTTGGACTCAGGGCTAGGCAAGGGAAACTCCCATCCTTTCCTACTCTCCACCACTATCACATGGGAATTCCAACCACTCACCTAAATGAACGCTCGCCGAATTTAAATGAAAATTGAGAGTCGCCACGCCGTTTTAAAGGAAACATTGAAAACCTTTTTGAAAAGAGAATTTGAGTTCGGGGGTCAGATTACGTGTTGGGAAGAACCGAGAGTTCACCCAACACGCCTCGTAAACGAGTCTTTCTATGTTCAACATCCAAAATCATTCAATGAGTGTGTGCAAATGTGTGAGACTTAATATATGATGAAATGCATTTTAATGCTTTATTTTATTGATCAACCGAGGAAATTACATCTTGTGAACCACTTGGTACGGGGGGCCACATCCCAATTACAATGAGGATAAACAGATTACAATTTGAAAGTGGTTTCTGCAAAGTGGCAAGATGTGTCGCGTGACACAGGATCTGCCTGGCTAGTTGTGTCGCGTGACACAGGACTTAGCCTGGCAGGTTGTGTCGTGTGACACATGTTGCCATGTACAGAAACCTTACAGAATCGAATTGCAGAAGGAACTAAGACCAATACAGATCAAATTATATCAACAATTCACTTTAGAAAACACATGAATCAACGATTAATCATTCAAGTGGGTGTGGATATGGAGAGATCCACACTCCCTTGATGATTAAGCCACAATTGCATTCAAATTACATCATGAACATGAAATAAAACCAAGCAAAGCAACTTAAACAGAGAGATGGCGATTGCAACTTGATAATTACAGCAGATGGAGCTTAATTATCAAGTTGTGAATAGAATTTGCAAATGAATTGTGTAAAATAGCAAATAGAAGAGAGAGATGGAGGAAGGGAATTCGTTAACCTTGTAGATCCTCAATCTCTACACCAAGTTAGGTGTAGAGACCTTCAGCTCAGCTGCAAATGGTGGATTTGAATCCTCAGATTCAGAATAGCTTTGGATCTTCAATTGGTATGAAGTGTATGGGAGTAGATGGGTGAATTATGTATGAGAGATGAGGGAATTGAGAGGATTGAAGGGAATTGGTGTGTGTTGTGTGTGTTTTAGGAGAGAGAGAGAGAGGTTTCTGGGCATATTTTGGCAGAGTGACAGTAGGGAGGCTGGAAGGGATCCTCAAATGAGAGGGGGAGGGTCCATATTTTAGCTGCTGATGAGTGGCAAGTTTAGTCGCACGACCTTGCGTTGTGGTTTTCCTTGGCTCGTTGTGTCGCACGACTTGACAAGCCCGTTAACCGTTTCTGGCGCCAACAACCTGTTCTGGAACATTCTGAGTTAATTCCCAATAGGTCCAAAACAATTAATTCCCTGTAGGTCCTTTTGCCTGGGAAAAATACTTAAAAGTACTTCCTTCGCGAGAAACTTATAAAAAGATTTCGGAAGTCTCGAAGTGGATCAGAAATTTACCAAAATGCCCCTAGTGCAATTTTATTATATTAAAAGGCACTTATAAAGGGTCGCGAATTGGATTGGGGTACTTACATCACCTTGCTGGGAAGGTTGACAAACAATTTAGGGGCATTGGGCTTAGAGGGGGTGCTAATTCCCATGTCAGTCTTATCAACCTTGACACTGAAGAACTCCCTAAAGACTCTCATACAAGGCTCATAGCCTAAAAACCTACACACCATGATGAAACACACCAGAACCCTGCAAGTATTAGCTCCCAGTTGGAGAGGAAAGGCAACCATACACTCCAAAAATTTATTGATGAAGGGATCCAAAGGCAACCTCAGGCCAACCTCGAATTGACCATAGAAGAATGCCACCCTAGTGGTATCTTTAGTGAACGTACTATGGAACCGAGACATAAACTCTTTCTTACTGTAGATGGTCACATTGAACTCGCTCTTGTCTAACTCACTGAACTCATAAACCATGGCTACCCAAGAGCCCAAATTCTTCTTCCCTCGAAGCGGCTTAGGAGGCATGTAACCCCTTTCATTCCTCCCAGGCACAACGGAGGACTTGAAAGCATCTACTATTCGAGGGCTGGAAGAAGTCGAAGCTGTAGCTCCCTCTTGAGTCGCCATATCTGTACAAGAAGAAGAGGAAGCAGGGGAATCAGACCTATGCTCATATTCAGACGACCTACCTAGGGGCGACCTAGATTCCCCTGGGAAACCCTTTCTATTCCTAAGGAAGGAAGGCTTGTTGGGATCTTTGACATAGAACAGTGATATATGATCGAGTAACTCACGGAAAAGATGAAAAGAAACTACATTGGGGTCATCAATTCCTAAATCCCCCAAGTTCTCTCCTATGGGCAATCCTATTTCGCTAAAAGTCAGTCCCCACCTTGTCAAGATGGAAGCACACTCATTCAAGGGCATCTCTCTCCATACTCCACTTATATGCTTGTAAACTCGGTGATTAATAGTGCAATACCCATACCAGACCCCGAGTTCACAGCTAAAGGTCCTAGCCATGGCGGAAATCAAAAGAAAAATTCGAAGACAGACATAAAATCAAAGAAATCAAGGAATACCTCAAATTGCGTTGATAACGAAGGTCGCACGAACGAAATAAAGGGCACCGGAAATCAAGAGCTCCGCCTTTACTGGGGAAATTATACGCCTGAATTTGGAAGCTTCGTCAAATCCTAGGAGGAAAAGGTTTTTGTTCGCCGAAGTCGTTAATTTGGAGTGCTCCTATTAACGACTGTAAAGTCGTTTCATCTTGAGAGAAGATTGCCGCTTATCCATAAGCACCAATGCGGGGCAATATCTTCTTGCGGAGATTGTGTCCAACACAAGACTCGGCTTCTTTAATTACTCGGTTTGCTTTAATTTCCGCATTCTAGTTTATCTTTATTTCTTGCCCCGTTAATTATGTTATGGTTCATTATTTATTTGTCATTTCGTTAATTCCAAGAAAGCCTTATTTATTGTTATATAATAAATTTTCCTAACAATCGCAAGAAGATATTAACGTTTTCTTATTTTTATGACAAATATGAGCCAATGATGATGGACAACCGAAGGTCATTATCGTTAGAGACTTAACAAGAAAAATGACGGTTTCCAAGGAAGGATAACTACAAGAGCATTGGAAGTTAACTTGAAGATAACGAGAAGGTCAACAATAAATCCTGCAAGTGATTCAAAGAATTGTTGACAACATGGAGCGGACTTATAAACTAAGAAGTTCATGCAAGGCAGATAACCCAGATCCGCCAAGGCAAATAATCGGAAAGGAAGAGGATGATGATCCAGATTTGCCAAGGCAGATAACCGAAGAGGAAGAGGATGATGATCCAGATTCGCCAAGGCAGATAACCAAAAAGGAAGATGATAGCCAATCCGCGAAGACAGATAGCCGCAGAAGAATGGGATCATGAAAATCTCATATGTAGGACATACATACTGAGTAGACCAAATGATGCCCATACAAAAAGCACTGTCTCGTGGGGACAACCAAAGAGTTGTAGAACACTTTGGAATGGACTATAAGGTTTAAGGAACCAGATCCAAGATTTGTTACAAGATGTGGTAAGACCAATCACGTAGCAAAAGTTTGTCGTATTCCAAGAAGGGAAATGGACAACTGAATCAAACTAACATCACTGAAAGGTTGAAATGGATTTGATATAAGCAGCAATGGTGTTTGAAACCAACTTAGCAAAGTTGGAAGTCAACACAAGAGAATGGTGGAAAGACGCTAGGGCTACCCGCCATATATGTGCTGATAAAGAGAGCTTCTCATCATACACTCCTACCAATAGAAGGAATGTATATATGTGAAACTCTGAAACTTCCAATGTTGTGGGACTTGGAAAGGTTGTAATAAAGATGTATTCAACCACACAACTGACTCGTGAATGTGCTGCATGTCCCAGATACTCACAAGAACCTAGTTTCAGATCACTATTGAGCAAGGCTGAATTTAAACTAGTGTTTGAGTCAGATCAGATAAATTTAAATCGACCAGGAATGGTTTGTTCCTTAGGAAAGTGTACCTTTCCCAGAGGAGAAGGATAACGGTGTTTCTTATGTTGTTGGAAAGACCTAGTTTATGGCTTGATAAATTAGGATACATGAATTTTAACACAATTAAGACGTCGGTGAATCAGGAATTAATTCTCAAGAATTAATTCGATTCGACTGACGAGTGTGAAATATGCATGGAAGAGGAAATGACTAAGTTATCATTTTCCTTAGTAATAAGAAATACACCACCTCTTGAGTTAGTGAAAACTTGAGGTGGGAAAAAGTATTTAATTACTTTATAAACGGTTGAACAAGATATTGCTATAAATATCTCTTGATAAGAAAGGATGAAGCCATGAAGGCTTTCCAGACTTATAAGAATGATGTTGAAAGTCAGCTTAATGTAAAGGTTAAGAAGATTTGAAACGCTAGAAGGAGGAGAATATGCGGCGCCGTTTGAGGATATTTGTGAGGTTTCCGACAGTATTCATCAAATGATCACAACATATTCAACTCAGTCTAAAGCAGGAGCTAAACGCAAGAATCATACTCTTAAGGAGATGATAAATGCAAAAAGCTCTGGCTTAACCGAATTTGTGGGGAAAGCTATGATGTCATTCTTAATAAGATACCCTAGAAAGGAATTGATAAAACTCCTTACGAATTATGGCATAATCGTAAGCCGTTTTATAAGTACTTCAAGTGTGGGGGTACACCTCAAGTGTGGGGGTACGGGCTAAAGTAAAAAATGCTTAAGCCAAAGACAAGGAATTTGGTATTCCTTGAAATCATAATTCCTTGAAGTGAAAAGGAAATAATATAAAACTGTAAAAGATTTATCTTAATAGTAAGATGAACTAAGACACAGTTTGTGGACAAAAGAAACTAGTCTTTTGGTCCTAATTTTCTATGGTAGAAAATTAATCGAAAACTGTTAAATAATGTTGTTAACATTTAAATGAATAGTTCATCATACATTTGGAAGTTGGTTGATCTTCTTCCATAATGCTAACCGTTGAGTTGCAAATTGGTCCTTAAAAGGAAATATTTGAAAGATGAATCTATAGACAGAAAACTTTTGAAAGATAAGACCTTCAAGAAGTGTAGTCAAGGGAGTTAGAATTTCAAAAGATAGATTTCTAAAAGGAAAATAATCTTGAGAAATAAACTCTATTGAGACAGATTTTAATCTGAAAAAGCAGATTATTAATCTCGAAAGTGAGACTCTTGAGATATAGAATCTGAAGAGAAATGATTCTTAAAGTAATAGACTCTTTAATGGTAGAATCATAAGAGTTAGATAAATTCTCCAAGATAGACTCTCGAATAAGCTAAATTCTTGAGAAGTAACAGATAGATTCTTGAGAGATGGAATCTATAAGGTAGAATCTTGAGAGGCAATCTCTGTAAGAAAGATTCCTGAGAGGTAGACTCTAAGGAGGTCAAACCACTTAGAGATACTGAACACTTGGAAAGTCAGACCGGTACAGAGATGCTAACCACTCGAAGAAACTGACCGATAGAAGAATTTGATCACTCGAAAGGATTGAACATTCTAGAGAGACTAAAAGTCTAAATAAAAATTGTAATAAATCACTAAGTATAGTCAAAGTACTTGGAGTACTTAAAGATATTCTTGTGATTACAGATTACAATAAATGAGATATTCAATAGTATGAAAAGGATATACTAATTGGATATCAGACACAAATAAACTCCAAGGTGAAAATGTGTTCACAATAAATGGAGCAGCGGATTCAAAATTCCAAGACAACATGTACAACTCGATTCAGTAAGGAAAGTAAGGAATCTGAGTCGATAGCGTTAGATAAAGATAAAAGCTGAATGGTCTTGGAAGATATTCCTTTGTGGAATAAGTTTCTGTATATATGACCTAAGACATTGTGACGACAATGAGAAATAGGAAAAGGTGTATAACATCGTGGTAAGTCAAGACACAATGGTCATTGACATATTACCATAAGACAATTGATCTCAAATGGGACTGTCACAACTGGCCATGTGAAGTCAAAAACGAATCCGTATACCAAAGGGTATGAATAGGAGATCAAATTGTTTGGTAAGGGGAATGAGGTTCAAAACCCACACAAACAAAGAAATCCATAGTGGACACTCAACCTTGAGAATTGGAGATCCCATGCCCTTGGTTCAATGAGACAACTAAATTATGAAAATTCTTGTATGTGCACTTAGAACTCATTATAACTCATTCTCAGAAGCCATCTAAGTGCTAAAACCCTGTTAACGTGTGGTGAGGGTAAGCTTAAAGCTTTTAATGATTCATATACCTAAGTGGTGGAGTATAACAGGATACTCTTTATGGGAGATCACCTATATAAGTGAGAAGTAATAAGGCCGCTTCTAAATTGAAACACTTATGAATCAAGAACGGTCCAGGGCCGAAATGGACAAACCGTGAGAACAAAATGTGTTAGAGTTGTAATTGTGTGAGTACTATTGTCATGGTATACACTATACAGTCACTGGTTCAAAGCGTCTCGCTACCAAATGGCTAGTATATCCGATAGTATTTCACTAGGGAAGGTTCAAGGCCATAAGCTACCTATCTCGATGCAATAATAGTTCACCGAAACTTCCAGACGAGTCTGCATTCATGCATGAATTAATTTGTCATTCATGTGGGGGATTGTTGGAATTTTAGTTTTGTAAAAGTGAGGTTTGACCGACTTTTGACCAAGAATTCCATTGGGTTCCATTTTAGGAAAATGGAAATTAATTGCATATTAATAATATACATTTGGAGTAGATTAATTTGATATATTTATTTTCTCAAAACCAATTAGTGGTGAATGAGAAATTAATGTTCAAAATATGCAAAAAGAAATGGGTATATGAAGAGTTTATGGGATATGAAATAGTTATCCCACATTGCTTAAAGATGTAAAGCAATGATGGTTTATAAGTGGATCCATCCAAGGAGTAGTCAACAAGTTGATCTCCTTGGGCCAACCTAGGTGGACATTGGGCCAACCATGCAAGGAGTGGCCCAATTGTGCTAGATTTTGTACTAGCTCAATTTGGATCACACCCGCGAAGCGCGCGAAGCCCGCGAAGGTCGCAATGGGCGCTTTGAGGCGCACACTTTGCACTTCGTACGTACGCATCGGGAGCTGTGGAGCCTTAAACTTTTGACGAAGTTAGGTTCAATGGCGATCTAGGCCGAGGCTAAGTGGTTCGGTTCGTGTGGCTTGAGCGGCTCAGTTCAGTTGGGCCCTTGGTTCGAGCTTAAGAGATGGGCTGATCCAGTTCGGCTTGGGCTGGATCCGAGTTGGGCCAAACTGGGATGGACCATGGAGGCAGTATGTCGCTTGGGCTAGGCCAAGTAATTGGGTTTCAAGGCAGTTTGGGCCGCTTGTGGAATGGGCAGCTCGTTTGGGCCATGGATCATGTTGGTTCTAGAATGATATGACTATTGGACAATAGATCTCCACCATCCAGCAAATCTAGATCCACGGCTCAGACTCAATAGGCACCAATTGTGTTTATTCCTAATGGGTACCACATCTCTTCATTAACTATGAATAGATCCCCCTGATTGTCAAATTGATTCAATTCATTCACAATCACTTCTCTCTTCACACAAAAAGCACAGATTCACATATTTAACTGAGTTAATGAACTCGATTAGATATATAACTGAGTTTGGAATTCAGTCACAGAATTCAATGGAATTCTTAACATCATCTGTTAGAAGATAGCGTATCTCGTTGCATAAGTCTTCTTCAAAGTCTGGAAGTGTCAAACACAATTTTTGTTCGCCAAAGTCGTTAATTTGGAGTGCTCCTATTAACGACTGTAAAGTCGTTTCATATTGAGAGAAGATTGCCGCTAATCCATAAGCACCAATGCGGGGCAATATCTTCTTGCGGAGATTGTGTCCAACACAAGACTCGACTTCTTTAATTACTCGGTTTGATTTAATTTCCACATTCTAGTTTATCTTTATTTCCTGCCCCGTTAATTATGTTTTGGTTCATTATTTATTTGTCATTTCGTTAAATCCAAGAAAGCCTTATTTATTGTTATATAATAAATTTTCCTAACAGTCGCCCCCACCCCCTCCGCCAGAACCAATTTTCTCTCCTTTCTGGATTAGGTTTCCTCGGTTGTTTCCCTACTTGACCCCTCTTCTCCCATGTATATATAGGACATTCCAGGCACGTTTTGGGACATCTTTAGGCTTTATTATTCTCCTTTTCAAGTTGTAAATAAGAAGACAAGATTCAAGATCAAGGTTTTATTTATTTCTTTTTCTCATTAATGGCCCTTTGCTGCCAAATTTTTGATTCGTGGATTGTGTGATTAACAATTGGATCTTTATGATAAGGTTTTAATTCTTTTTATCTCTTTCTCGTTCTTGTTCTTCTCAAAATTCTTAATTATTGTTCTTAGGCTTCAATTGTATGTTAAAATACTTTTGGCCTTTGAATTTATTTGGGTATAAATAATTGCACTCACGTGAATGATTTATACATTGACCATTGTTGAGAATATTAGATTCAATTGACAATGGACCAAATAGTCAAACGAATCTAGGTTTTTATGTTTTTATGTTTTAAATTGTATCTCTTGAATGTTTGTATCAACATACCAAGAAGGTATAAACAAGATAGAGATATTAGAGTTGCAATCCGCACACCGAACGTCCCAACTCTATATTTTTGTGAACGAACCCTTGATTGAGATTGAATTCTTTTATATGATTTAAATAGTATAGAGTGACAGATGTTATGATCCCCAATCCATGAATCCCTTGTTTCCTTGATTTCTTAATTGTTAGTTATTTCTTGCTCTCTTAGATTAATAATTACTCAAACAATCAAACCCCTTTTTGCTCTTTTTACACTAATTAAATATACTTGTTTCACAATAGTCCATGTGGATTTGACTCTTGCTTTGTGCATATTACTACAGTGATAAACTAGTGCACTTGCTAGGTATTTTAATAAGAGGGAGATTTCTTCCATCATGTTTTTGACGCCGTTGTCGGAGACTTGTTGTGATCGAACAAGTTAATTTTTATAGTGTAAATAGGTAGTGTAAATAGTTTTCTTTTATTAGTTTCTTTTTATTTTAAATAATTTTCTTTTATTATTTATTTATTTATTTTTCCTTTTTCTAGTTGTTTGACAATTAAGTCTGAGGTCATGTATGAATCAAATTCTAATGAGAAGTTGGCTAGGCAAGTAAAACAATTAATTGTTATGTTTAATGTGAAAAGTGTTTCGCTTAGTGCCAATATAATACAAGATGCATGTTCATGTTGTGGATTATATTCACATGCTACTAATGATTGTCCATCTAGGACATATTTTCTGAGTATTCTCCACAGGTACAAGAAAGGAGATTATTCCAGCCATGGCAACAACAATATGATCATTTCCCCAACCCGTATAATCAAGGATGGGGAACTCACTTAAGTCAGGAATGGAACAATTATGAGCCACTTTATTATGATCCACCACAACCTAAAAAGAAATAATGGGAGGAGGCTCTGACAAGAATGAAGAAGGAAAATCTTCAACATCAACATCAACTAGGTGCAGCCATAAGTAGGTTGAAAGCACAAGTTAATAAACTGGTAAAGGCAATGAGGGGTTGTGAGCGAGATACTAGTTTTATCCATCCTGAACAGTATGAATGGGAGGATGATTCCATTAGTGACGAACTACTGATTCTTTCTCCGTCTCCTGCTAGTGATATTGTTGTGGTTGATGAAGATTTTGATTGTGAAGAAGATGAGGTGGATGAGAAATTAAAAGGCGATGAGGTCGTTCATGTTGATGAGGTTATACCCGACCAAATCAACAAAAACTGCCTCAATGAAGACCTTCATCCCATTGAAAGTGCGAAAATTTCCATCATTCTTGTGCCCCCGCCTATTTTGAAGGTGGAGAAAGTGGCAGTGGATCGAAAAAGAAGGAGCCCAAAAAGCAAAAACGTCAAAAATTTCCTTGGACACTAAATGATCTCATGGATCGAGGAATATATATGGAATGAACTGAAAATAAGGACCGGCGAAACTGCAAAGTGGGCCAAAGGACGAAAGGTAAAGTTCAAAAGTGGGCAACGGTCGGGCTAACGACCTTAACCAAATGTGTTTATTGGGAGGCAACCTAAGTAGGTACGTTTTATTTGATTTATTTTTTTTGTCGTGTCATGTCATCCTTTGAACCCAAGACATGTTTTAGTTCTCTTTGCTATGAGGACATAACATGTTTTGAGTTTGGGAGTAGATATCTCTCTGAGTTTGTGGGTTTATAGGGGAGTTTATATATTGTCACCCTCCTAAAAATAGAAAAAATTTAAAAATTTGTTCTTTTCATATTTTGGGATGTTGGCAAAAGTCGATGATGATTTGACAGTTCTTAATTTTGAATCTTGAGTGTTGTTATTAAATATGGGGATATAATTTCATTGAAACATGTAAAGTATGATTGCTCCACCTTTCACGTCCATACTATTTTCTTGATCATTGTTACCAATTTAGGAGACATTTATAGGATCACTTTGGCATTCTCGGGGTCCCTATAACATATTTGCATGACTGTCAATAACACATCAATTAGGCTATTTGGAAAGTGATATTTGGCTATTTTCTTTGAACCCTATTTGTGAGTCTTTAACTTTCTCGCCACTTATAAAATTTTCACGGATACCCCTTTTGAGCTTCAAAAAGAATGAAATCTCTCACAAAGTGGGAGGTTATCTTAGACCACCATTAGCCTTCTTTTATACCTACATTATCCTACCCTTTAAACTTATACACTATTTTCTCACATTTTCAAGAAAGTGAAACTATGGAATGAATAGGAAATTGTGGATTATGTTTGGAAAATCAAGGGTTGAGTGGTTAGAGGTCAAAGAAAAGAAAGAAAAGAGTTATGTATTGTATTGAAAAGAAGGGCTTGAGCAAAGTATGTAAATGCATAGTTTTCTTGGTGATATATATACATATATACACATATATATATATATATATACACATATATATATATATATATACACATATATATATATATATATATATATATATATATATATATATATATGCAAAACAAAGCAAAAGAAAAGAAAAATCTGAAAAGTTTTGCCCTCTCTTATGTTGAAGTGGAAAGTGACCAAAAGAAACGAAGGTGATCAACCCCAAGTGTGAAAGTATGCAAAATTATAAGTTTGGGGGTTGAATCAATGGGTTGGCACGGATGAGCGGAGAGAAAAATTTAAAGTGAGGATGTATGTTGAAAGCTTCTTAGTTTCACTTGCTTGACTTTGTATATCCTTATCTTCATTTGTATCCGTGAACCTAGCCCGCAATTTTTGCGATGCATAACAAACCATAAAGCCATATTTGACCCCTAAAGAGTAACCGGGTTAACAGTTATGTTTAAACATGCATATGAGTGTCCTTGTGCAAGAATTTCATCTTATTTAGAGCATGACATAAGTGACCCTATAAATTATCTTATTTTGGTGACAATGATCTCCCATATTTCATTCATCTTTCATACCGTGGTGAAGAATTATAAGTTAGATGTATCCATGTAAATATAATCTCATGTTTATAATAATTTTTGTAGATTATGTGTGATGTAAAGATCTGAGACTTGTTGTGCCAACAACTTATTATATGATTTGAGCATCCCAAA